>PVJX010024998.1:0-27447 GCA_004027295.1 Dolichotis patagonum | reverse complement strand
TCTACCACATTGTGTCTCATTGGAATTTGAATATGTGTGATAGTTCAAACAAATTTTTTTCTTTTTTATCAAAAATGAGATATTATAATACTCATTGATCATTTTCTGTTATTCGGTTCAGAAAGCCCTGGAATTCTTTCACTATATGCATGGCTTTATACTATTATGTTATGTTTGATATTATTGTAATTGAAACTATGTTCAACTATAGCAGAGTTAGAGATACGGCGTTAGATACTGTTGATGTCCAGTTGACTTAATGTAAAGTACTGTGTTGCCTATGTTGTCCTCTTCTGATCTGCTCTGTACTACCCCTTTTGTTTTATTCTCTTTTAAATAAAAAAAAGAACATATATTCTAATAAGATGGAAACCACAAGAGAAATGGACCAATTCCTAGATACATAGGATTTCCAAAGCTGAATCTGGAAGATATAAAAATTCTAAATAATCCAGTATCAGTCAATGAAATTGAAGGTGTAATTTAAAAAGTCAGCAAAACTTGAAGTTCTGAATTCAAGGTTGAATTCTATAGTAACTTTAGAGAAAATTTAATGCCACTACTCCTCAGACTCTAATGAAATGAAAAAGGAAGTAGTATTCACAAACATTCCTGGAAGCAAGCACTATGCTGATATTAAACCACAGAAGTACCAACCAAAAAAGAGAACTACAGACCAGTCTCCCTAAATGAACTTGCACACAAAAATCCTCAAGATACCGGTGAATAGAATGCAACAAATCATCAAGAAGATCGTAAAGCATGGTCAAAAGAGATTCATCCCAGGGAGGGAACAATGTTTCAACATATACAAATCAATAAATATATTATACCACATTAACATAAACAAGGACAGAAAACATATGATCATCCCAATAGATACAGAAAATCATTTGATAAAGTTGAACATTCATCCATTAAAAAAACGCTACAGAAAATTTGAATAGATAATCTTTATCTCAATCTGATAAAAGCCATCTATGACTAACCAATAACCGACATCATACTAACTGGCCAAAAACTGAAATCTTTCACTTTAAAGTGAGGAACAAGTCAAGGATGACCACTATCACCACTCCTATTCAGTACAGCTCTGGCAACATTAGCTGGAGCAATTAGATGACAGAAAGAAATAAAAGGAATCAGGATAAGAAAGGAAAAAGTTAAATTATTGTTATTTGCTGATGACATTATACCTTATATAGAAGACCCCCAAAACTCTACCCAAAGACTCCTGGAAATAATAACCAAATCTTGCAGTGTAGCAAGATAAAAAGTCAACCCTTGTAGGGAACCATCCAGATGACTCTCCTTGCAGAGAAGAGCAACTATCTCCATTTTGGATAAACTTGGCCATGTTTCCCTGTATTGACATTTTCAAAGCTGGCTAGACTATTTCTTTGTCTTTTCAGTTGGCTCTAAGCAATGTAAGTTGGGTTAGCTGAGGAGCTGATGTGTAATCTCTGAAGCAAAGCAACATGTCAGTGTTACCTTGCTCAGTGACTCCCCAAATACTAATATGTGGTTGAAACAGGCAGGATGGAGAGCTGTGCTCCAAGCTGTTGGCTGGAACTGAGCCTTAAGAAAGAGGCTATGACTTCCTAGGGCAAAAATGATTGTACATCAGAGTTGAAGCATTGACCCTAAATTACTAGATGCTATCTCAATTGTGTTATGCAGATTGCTTTCTCTGTATTTCTTGCCCTCGGTTTATTACACATATGATCTCAGATCTCCTACCTAGCCCAGCTCACTGTAGTCATGGTGGTCAGTATTTCCCACCACTTTCACTGTCACCCATCCCCAAGCCACTATCCTCATGGAGAATTAATAAAACCCAGGTTGGGCTCTGGGTGATGGCCTTTGTTCCGGTGAACCACCATCTTGGCTGGACTTGGGACCACCCTGCCTCCCTATGTCTTCATGTATTTCTTCTTGCCCTGGGTTGCACTGGAATTGGTAGATTGGAATTAACTCACTAGAATGCCAGCAACTTTTTTGGGGGATTACAATTATAAACCTTCATGGACCACAAGAAGTTTGGAAAGGGTTCTCTATAAGCACTGACAAATCAATAGCATTACTGTACATGAACAATAAATTCACTGAGAGAGAAATCAAGGAAGCCATACATTTCACAATAGCATCAAATATGAGATACTCAGAAATCAATCTAATAAAGGAAGTGGAAGACCTATACATTGAAAACTATAATACTGTGAAAAAGGAGATAAAAGAGAGTATCACTAAATGCAAAGATATCTCCTGTTCTTGGATAGGCAGAGCTAAAATAGTGAAATGGTATTACTTCCAAAACTGTTATGCCTCAAGAAAATATAGAAAACAAACCTAAAATTTACATGGAACTGTAAGAGAGACCTATAATAGAAAAAGCAATTGTTGGCAACAAGGGAAAAGGTAGGGGCATTACCATCCTTGATTTGAAATTATACTACAAAAATACCATAACAAAAACAGGATGTCTCCAACAAAAAACAAAACAAATATACCAAACAAAACAAAGCAGCAAAACAAAACAAAAACACTTGAGTATCAGTGGAGCAGTATAAAATATGAAGGTACAACTCCAAGCACCCTCAGCTACCTTCTTTAGACCAGTGTCAAAGACCTTTACTGGAAGAAAGATGGTCTCTTTAATAAATGGTGCTGGGAAAACTGGCTTTCCACATGCCAAATATTGAACCCAGAGCCATGTCTCTCACCATGCATGCTAAACTAAAGCTGAAATGGACTAGAGACCTAAAGTTAAAAAACAGAAACACCAAATCTGCTGCAATATTTAAAACTCTAAAAGACATACATGTAGGCAAAGAGTTTATGAAAAAAATCACAATTGCACAGGAATTATTACAAAGAATCAACAATTGGGATGACATGAAATTGAAAAGCTTTTAATAACAACAGATACAACCAACAGAGAGAAGAAAGAATCTACAGAATGGGAAAAAAATTTGTCCAGCTATTCTGCAAAAAAGGGACTAACATCTAGAATATATAAAGAACTCAAAAAATATCAGACCCTCAAGTTTAAAGAACCACTCAGAAAATGTAATCTGAAATGAGTAAACATTTCTCAGATAAAGCAGTACAAATAGCAAATCAATACATAAAACAATGTTCAACATCACTGGTCACTTGAGATATGCAAATTAAAACAACTGAAATTCCATCTCACTTCCAGAAAGAATAGCTGTTATCAAGAAATCAACCAATAGCTAATGCTAGTAAGGCTGTGGGGAAAAAGGAACCCTTCACCATTGCTTCTAGAGTGTAAACTGGTACAGTCATTATTACAATCAATGTGGAGTTTCCTAAAAAAATTAAAATGAGGTTCTATTTGGCCCTGCTGTTCCTTTCCTAGGTATCTTCTCAAAAGAGTTAAAAGCATCTCACCATAGTGATACATGCAGACTTATGCTTATAGCAATACAATTTATAACAGTTAACCCTGGAAACAGCCTATATGTCAAAAGATGAACAGATAATGAAAATATGGCATTTATGTACAATGGAATACTATTCTGCTGTAAAGGATAACCTTCAGTTATTTATAGGAAGATGGATGCATGCTGAGATCATAATCTTGAGTAAAATAAATCAGACACACAAATTAAATATCAAATAGTTTCTCTTGTATGAAACACCCAGAGGGTAAATAGGGAGAATAATGGAAAATAAATATTGGAATTTAGGAAGAAAATGTTCATTGAGAAGGGGAAGAATGGAGAGGTAAAGAGGAAGAGAAAGAAGGAAAAAGAATGTCAGGAAAAATGAGGAAGCAAGCTTGTGTAAATGGGGAGGGGACGAATGGTTGAAGGGAGAGGAAGGGAATGAGAAGAAAATGGAATAAATGCATATAATGTATAATAATACATTCCCTCTGATGGATGTGATCAATGTGTATGACACATATGTAATAATAAAAATGCTAAAGAGTAAAGTAAATCATAGGCAAATAACAGGTAATGGTGATGATGCATTCTTTAGAGAGTCTTTGTTTTTCCTCCTATACCTACACACAATTTTCCCCCCAAGTTTCCTTGAGGGGTGATGTTTTCTTAGTTTACAGTTGCAGCGAAGGTTTAGCACCATGGGAAGCTCAGCACTTTATGGGAAATTTATGATTCTCTCTCAGGTTATGTGGATTTGGGAGATGCCTCATATCTTTGACATGAGTATTAAAAACTTGGCTTACCCCTCTGGATTTCTGCTCCTGTTTCATTTGTGGACTCTAGGGAGTTTCTTTATTTTAACCAGAAGAATTTTCAATATACATTATTTAGTACCTTTAGCTATTGTATGTGTTGGGGTCATTTCATAGAATACCTAATGTTGCCTAAAATGAGAGTCCCAAATTTGTTTTTATGTTAATTTTTCTACATTTAAATTCTTTTGCAAAGTTAACTGCTTTGTGACTGTGCTGTGACAGTCACAGAACTGTCTGGGAGTTAATAAAAAAGAACTACATTCTTTTTAAAAAATATTACCTTTCTTTTCTGTTTATGTGCCTTTATTTATAACTTTTCATCTGATCTGAATCTATAAATAAATTGATGAATTATTATTGATCAACTAAACAGTGGAGAGAAAGGTGAGGGACTGAAATTCAGAAACTTTTTCAATGCATGCAGAATGATTAGACTGATTATGATATTTAAGCTACTATCTCTTTGTTCTAGTCACGTTGTTTGCCTGGTGCTGGGAAGTGCTTTTGAAAAAATTCATAGTTAAGTCATAGTTAATTGTGTAACTGGAAATGTATCATATAGAATATTGAACTAATAATGCAAATATAGAGATATCTTTTATCTCCATGATTGTCCACACTGATTCTCTATTTTTAGTTCTTTAATTTACAGTAGTAGTTTTGATATTTTCTTTTTTGTTTCTGGTATATAGATTGTTTTCTTCTTAAAATCTGAGATCTTGAAAGGGAAAATGACCCTGAATTTTGCTCTCAGGTTATCTTCACCAATACAAGAGGATTTGATGATACATTACTTTTATCTTTAAAATAATAATTCTAATTATAATCCTACCAGTTTTCCTTTCAGCAACATCTACCATTATAGCCTTAATTGTCAAACAATAAACTTCCAATTAAAGGATTGTTTGGAGGCCGATATAGTATTTTGTGTGGATTAGTCTTGTTGCTTTGTTTTCCATTCATTTTCAGAGCAATTGGAGAAAAGAAAACATCCATAAAACTTTCAAATTGAATCAGTGTGTTTATATTGCTGATACTCTGGAACCCCTTTCATCCATGTTATTAATTTATACCTTGAGAGTAGGCAATTTTAACATTTTATTTTGAGATGATAAACCATAATGGATCTAAAATGTGAAGATACATATTTAATGCACTTTAATGCCTTTATGATCTCACTGTTAAAATGTAGAGCCTTAAATAATTCTGTATGGGAATGCTTACACTATCACTATTACATTCCCTACAGAGCTATGAATATGTTCTATGCAGGGCTTCATTGTTCCAACTTGTTGAAATACTTCTACCTCTACAGCTTTTGCTATACTGGGATTCCATTGGTCAGTGAGCTTAATGTTCTATTGTGTATTGTGAATTCAAAAGATAGAATTGAACTTTAATTTTGTTACCAACAAAGTTTTTCTAGCTAATATTTTATGGGAAAAATCTCAGGAAACTGATGTAATTATTGTTGTTGATGTTGTATGTCTATTCTTGTTATTAATGATGTAGAATATCCCATCTTACCACAGAAATAAGATTTACAATGTATAATATTTATGTTATAGGTATTGCTATTCACAGTGTACATTGAAAGAATACATTGAAGCGACTTGGAGTAATGGTTACCTAATATTTATTGAGAAATTATCAGTAAAATATATCCTTTATTAGTGTTTTATTTCATTTAGTAAAGTGTTTTACCAACACTTTATTTCATTTAGTGTTTTTACCAAGATATTTTATTAAACTGCTTAATGTATGAGGAAACTGAGTCATAGACGCTTAATGTTATATACTCAGTGAATGTTGGAAATTATAGTGTAACTCTGACTTTTTCAAATGGAAATGAACATTGGTTTTGAAGTGATGACTGATCAAGGAAAAAGTATCAATTAGTGTTGTAGAAATTGAGATCTAGTTAAACTTTTAGGACCGGCAATGAATATAACAATTCAGGAAAGAGCTATATCACTATAATTAGTTTCATTTTGTAGCATATTGCCTTAGAGTTACAGAATTAAGACTACAAATTTAGGACTCCTCTGAGAGGCTGTGTAGATTAAGCTATAGATTTTACCAATAGTAAATTATACTTTAGAGAAATAAATAATTTATTTTAAATATAAGCTTAATTTTTACTTTTATTTTTCATATTTGGTAGTTTTATCCACAACAGAAGTTAAATTGCTTACTGCTAGACATCATTCATATCTTGATAAAGCACAGAGTGAAGTCTTAACAATGGTTTCCTGTAATATATTAAGTGAATGTGACATTACATTTATGACATTTTGATCCATCCTACACATACTTATTTAATAATTTACCAATTTAACTGAAAGCAACAATCAAGCGCATTATTTTGGATTACATTCTTTAGTGATATGTAAAACTGTATTTCCATTGAAGCATAGGCCCCTTGATCAAATACTTACTGCAACTTTTGTCCCCTTGTTAAAATAGTGATAATAAATGTTGGAAAATATAATTATTATTATAATTAATAAGTTTTTATAAAGTCCTTGGCACTGCCCCAAATGCTTTAAATTATTTTCTCAAATTATTCAACAGCCTTATTCTATACTATATATAACATTATTCTACCAATTCAACAGGTGAGGAAATGGAAGTTTAGTAAAATTAGGTAAGTTACCCACACAAGTGAGTAGCAGAACCAAAAATGTTAATTAACTCTCCTTTCCCCTGTATCATTCTTTCTTTATCTTGGTGTCTTGATTATATACTTAATAGCCTCTGTCACAATGTGCAGTTATTTTACTTTGTTTTCCTTTCTCTTCCACCAAAATGCAAACTTCCTGACAATATGGGTTATTTCTGTGTTTCTTTTCTGGTACTCCCAGCATGTAGCATAATGCCTGCCACTCAAAAGGCACTATTCATATCAGCAGTATTTGCGGAAAGAGTATCTGATTCCAAAGTCACATCTGGGACCATTAAACATGTGATGAACAACTTGTACTGAGCATATATACCATTTTAAGGGAGAAGTGGGGGGTCCAAGATTTAAAGTAGCTAATGATTTAGTTTGCTAAAATTAGAAATGAGGTAATTTCATAAGAATTTTATGTTATAATTTAGTATCCTGAATTATTGAGTCTAGAGAACACAGTTGAAATGTAACTTAATTACTGCCATCATATATTTGAGAGAAACTGTAATGAGGGGTGTGACCAGCTGTTCCCTATTCATACTGAGAACAGAACTGGATGAAAATGGTTTCTATCGAAATTACAAAAATTAGGCCAGTGTCACAAGGGCTGGAAGGCATTGGGGTAAGGTTTTGAGATGTTAAAAATTTAGTTTTCTACCTTTTCTTACTTGCTTTTACTCTTTGTGGTGTTCAGTGATAGGCTCGCCCATCTGATGAAATTCCTGGTAGCCCTGGTTTTGCTAGAAATATCAAAGTCCAAGGACCATGAACACAGTTTCTCAAGTCTATGGCTGTCATGAATAGCACTGGTAGTATAATTAATTCTGCATGCTTTTGCATCAGCCAGGGAAGTGAGAAATAATTGACTCTATAAGTGAGGCAATTTGCAGCTTGTGACAAAGGAAAGGACTTGCTTGAATATCATTTAAATTATATAATTATGTAGGATTTAATTTTCTTAATGCATTTGTACTTCTCATATTTGATAATATTATTAAGAAACAGATGTAATCTTCCAAAATTACGATCGACTCTGAAATGGACAATTAGTTCAATCAAATATCCAAACCTATAATTGACTACATAAGTATACTACTTATTCTTGTCTAGCATTATCACAAATGTTAAAATGAAAGAATATTTGGAAGATCTCCTTTTTATTCTCTAGGACTACTTTTGTTTTCACTAAGTACAGCCGAATAGGGCATGACATAGATTTCTTGTTGGGTCCATCTCTAGCCAACATAGTTTCTCATGCATTTACATTTTTTAATTCAGTAAATATTTTTGGGTGCCCATTATAGTTCAGTCTACTTCAGTTGGCGGTGAAGTTGACAAGTAACAAAGGCAAAGTATGGGCAAAGTTTAGAAAAGAAAATCAAGCCTTTGCCCTGGTTATTTGCAAGCTAAGATTCAAAAAAACATTGTGTGAATGTAAAATATTTCCAGTGCATTTCAAGGTGAAAGGGACATAGAACTATCTGCATATCGCAAGGAGGAGGCACTCTAGCCTTCGAAGAAGAATGCTTAAGAATATAACTTTGAGGCCAGTTCAATACTCTCTTATTCATTTGTTGCGTGACTGAACAAGTTACTTAATCTCTTTGTACACAGTTATAATCTTTGGCTTATAAAATTCATGTACATAAAAAATGCTACATATTGTTAGTCACTGTGATTATTAAATTGTTCTCTAAGTTGAAATTGTAATTTAGCCTGGACTTTTGTGTGAAGATTTCTTCCTTTTAGAAGCTTAATGCACTGAATTAGCGTATTCATAGGATGGTAAAGTACACACATATCATTGCAGTTTCATATTTGTCTCTTTGTCATAAAATTTCATTAAGAATGGGTCTTACACTTTAAACCTCTAATGGGCCAAAATAAGTTTGTTAAGTGATGTAATAGGTGTGATTGTCCTATCTCAGGCTACCGTTGGTAAATGCTAACTAAAAGTACTGGGCTTTATCTATTTCACTTTTCTTTCACCCCTCCCCAATATGAGGAATGAAGAATCTTTGAGAATACCAAAGAACAGTGAACAAAGAGGAGTAAAAATTATATTCTTGAGGAAAGCCCAATTATCACCTTTACAGGCATCTAACTCAGACTAACTGATGGATGCTAGGTAAACACCCACCTTATCTTTGGTGTCAAATCTTCTCCCCAACATGTTTTTAATTGGGAGCTCATTTAGTTCTATGATCACTCAACATATTCTTTAAATATGTTGACTGAGGAATATTCGATATACTGTTATTTCAGCCCCTGCAACAAAGTATTTCTTCAGTGAGGTGACTCATTCATTCTACTATTATTTATTCATGTGTAGACTTCTTATATAAATTGCTTCACTTACTGGTTTTGGGCTCTCAATTCCAAAGCTCTCTTTTGAAAATCAATAACACCTATCTTCTGAGGGAAACTCTCAGTAAAGCAAGCTGTGATGGCTTTTATTGTACTCCTTGGCATTAATTATTCATAGTTATTTATTGAATAATTCAACATGATATATGATAATTTTTAAATTCTCTACCTTGTTACTGAAAAGTGAGGATGATTTGGGCCATTATTTGAGTCATACCAAATTAAGCCATTATCAGTGAAAGCATGCAATATGTAAGAGTTTGACATTCAGTTTTCTGGCCTTCATTAAATAAAATAAAGTTGACTCGAGTATATTCCATACCCTTCAAGGAGAACAGAATTCTTATTCCTATTCAAGGTATATGCCATGTTAAAACGAATTAGCAGTATAATGTACAGACAAGACCCAGATAGAAAAGGACACTTGTGTGACAAAGTGCCAATGAAATAATGAATGAAACCTTCTCCTTTCTTAAAGTCAATTAGATGATATAAATTTTATCCATAAAATGGTTTCTTCTTCTTGTTTTTTTCACCCATGATTTTAATTAGCATGAAATCAAAGTTTTCACAAGGGTTTTTTTTGTTGTTGATTACCATATTTTGCTTTTAGTAAGTTTCATACCCTTTATTCATGTACTTCCTTCTAATTTAGCTGTCCTTCTGAATATTTCTGATTCTATTAAATACATAACCCCATCATTTAGACAATGTATAAAACAGTAGTAATCCACAGCCTCACTTATGCTGTTTAATATAAAAAGACAAGAAAAATTTTCTGACCTTCCATCAAATCCTTTTCTTAGGACTTCCAGCTTTTGTACAGTAAATACTTTCCTAGCCTTGTTTCTGAAAAGCTCTTATTTCACTAAAATAATTCTACATGCTAGGTCATTTCAGAATCCTGTACCTATGTTTCAAACAACCTGTTTCATTGTTTCATTTTAACTTGATGCTGATTCTTCCTGAGATGGGCCTCAGCTAGAATAGATGAACATGGATTATAGTACTTTACAAAAATAGTGTCTCATGGGCAGAAGACTGAGCAAATAAATAAAATTTCCCCATTAATAATATTTTTTCTTTCAAACAAGCTCCAAAGTTCTATACCAAATACGTGTATTGCCAATAAGAACCTTTTTCCAATTGCTGTGATCTATCTTAATGGTAGAGCAAAAAGTTATGTAATACTCAACTTATTTTACTATGAAATTATAGAAAGGAGATTTTAATAGATTGTGTTCTTTGGTCCACAGATTTTGCTTATTGAGGAGTTACATGGTAAGATGTTTATTTTGATATTAATAATAAAACAGAAACTATAAAATACAAATATGTAAAAATATAACATGGAGGCATTAATTAAATGATAGTTCCTCTGAAAGCAAATTTCAATTTAAAATTAGCAAAAATATTGATGAATAGCAAGTGATAGAAAAATGCTACCCAGTAATTAGATTAAAAATAGAAGGTTACACATTAGTATGGGCAATCCATGTGCAATATATATATATATTTGTTTAAATTTATTAATATATTTACACATATATTTCTTTAGAATAGATGTGTATTTGTGTGTATATTTAAATACATGCACTGTACATATTTATAAAATATAGGTTTTATGATGGAACCAAGTGCAGCTTTTTATTTCTTCTAATTTTATACTTTTAATTTTCTTGATTCTTTTAAAATACATGTTTTGGCTTTTTAAATAGAAAATATACTGTTAGTGTGTTCCAATTTTAGCAACACAGTTTTCATATTACTAGAAATTTTAAATATGAAAATTTCATTTCATGTTCAAAAGTAATTGTATTTTCAAGTCATCTCTGTCCCACTTTCCTTCCCTTAACAATTTAAACTCCTTGGTAACAAAGCACTGTTTCAGTGGGCAATCAAATGGGAGACTTAGGTGATTCCGCATCATGGGAACACAGGGAGGCCACACTTGTTCCTGTTCACAGGGGAACACCCCTTTGCAAACACTAGAAATCTGACATTCTTTGGCCCTATCTTTAAATTTAGGGATATTTATAAGCCAGAAGGTTTTCTTGTGATTATGCAATCAGATCAAAAATTACAGTAATGACAAATAGAGTTAGGTCATATGGGAGAGGAAATGAAATGACAGAAACCCTATATATATATCTTATAATGGAGTTCAAACAGTTGTGATCTTCTGTGCAGCTACTGAAACCTGGAAAACATGATGAAGAGATGAAACAAAGGAATGAGTGTTGGGTGTGCCTATGCTGCCTATGTGTTAGGAGGTGAAACAGGACACTGAGCAAGTTTTTTTTTTGTTAATTTTTAAGATAAAGCTTAATGTTTTAGGCTCTGCTAATTTTCTAATTATTACTGTGATGATGACTAAAAATACCCTTATATATTTACGCTCTTCAGCTTATTATTTTAGTAAACAGAAAATTTTTGAATAAATTTTCTGATGCAGAACAATACACAATGTATTTGTGGGGCTTTTGATAATACTTTCACATTCTCAGAAGTTGACAGGAATGTGTGAAATACAACCAAGAATCACCAGGAAGATTTTTTGGTCACCACCACCACCACCAACAACACCACTGAGGATGAATCATCACTTCTGAGACTGTATTCAGATATGATATGTTCATTGTAAGTAAATAATAAGATCATTAGGTATAGTATTATGATTTCTGGTATTGGGTCCTAAATATGTCTCCTCCTACAGAAGACTCTATATTCCAATGCAAAACAAACCAGGAATCAAACTCAGAACTTTGCAATTGCCAGGCTGACATTTGTGCTGTTTAACTATATCTCCAGCCCATTAGTAGTAGTTTTTAAAGAAGGTCCTGACCAATTATAAAGGAAGTAAACATATACTGGCATCAGGAGAAATCCATGACTATACAGGAAGCCAAAATCTCTAACTTCCTGAATGACAAAATTTAGATCTATCTTCCAGAGATTCTTGAATCTATGGATTTTAAGGATGATACACATTTATTCCATAGAGAGTAGGAAAAAGTGTAACTATGGTTTATAACCGATTTCATATTCAGACATATAGACGAAGACAAATAATCAACTTCACAATTATGTAGCAGAGAAAAACAATGGCAGAGTACACAAAAAAGCTTTTTAGCTCCATCCGTAGATGTATAGATGATGCAGCATATTCCTTTACCTGTGTTTGTACTTACAGACACATAGGCAAAAAAACAGACAGACAGGCACTCAAACATCACCATCACAACCACCACCACCACCACCACCACCACCACCACCACCACCAATACCACTGAGGATAAATCATGACTTCTGAGATTGTGTTCAGATATGTATCAGTGCCTGGCAGTAATAAGGGGTGGCCTGATATCTGAATTTCCTTTGGGTTAGTCTGAGAAACAACATATTATAATTTTTTATTTTCTGAAGTATACTATATACAAAAACATATTGCATGTTTCATATTGCTGAATAAAAGAAAGCTCAATGATGGAACAACTGCTTTGGAAGACACTACCATTGTGCCTCCAGTAATTTTCAATAGTGCTAATTTGAACAGAATCATAAAGCTGGGTGGGTTCTGTTCAAAAGGTTTTTCTATGTGAACTTTAAGCTAGGTTTGTAGGGCATAGCTTGTTTATTTATTCATTTTACTGTTTTAAAAATAGCACCCAGAAATGGCCATATTTAATATTTGCCTATTAAATAGAATATCAATTGGCTGATTGAATCCCAAGTCATTTGGTAAAAGTCTGGAATCAAGTGTCCTTTTAAGTATTCATGATTGGCATGGAAAGCATTCACAGAAAACTCAACTAACACTTTATGAAATGTACTACTGGAATAGAAATTAGTACTGTTTCTGATTCTGCATCACTACCAACACGATATAGCACTGATTTCTGATTTAAACATATATCCAGGTAATTTCTTAGAAGCCTATTAAAATGATTGCTCTTTACTCTCACTATGTAGTTTAGGCTGGCCTTCAACTCACTGTGCAGTATAAGCTGGTGACCCTTCTGCTTCAGCCTCTCCAGTGCTGGGATTATAAGAATGTGCCACCACACGTGCCATGTGGTATAAGCTTGTAAAATTTTCCCAGGGCAATGACTTACTTAAGGTATTTAGTTATAATGAGAGATACGTTGTCTTTTGGCTTAACATTTATGTTTCATTCATCATCCATTTATGCATTCTTTCACTCTGTAAAATTTATTATTTAATACTATAGACACACAAAACTGTAAAGTTTTTCTGACCTTGCTTCATTTACAGTATAAGGAGTAACTTATGAATAAATAATATGATTAATATAAAATTTAATATTAAAAATTTATACTAGCTGCATTGTGAAACATGATTTCCAATTCTTTTTTTTGGAGTGGCAAACCAACAAGATGACCATAAAATATTGATACTTACATTATAGAGGATCAGTATCAAATACATATGACTGTCAGAAAAGTTAAAGTCATTTTCTATGTGTATATTTTTATAAATGCAAAAACCTAGCATGTCTCTCTGGATTTTATTAGTCTACATGTTATTAATTTACATTTACCTTCACTTAAGGTCATGTTTATCAAAACAAAACAGCAACATAAAAAAATAAAATCAACATTCTACTTGACTGTCTGAAAAGCCATTGTTTTAGTCAGGGTTTACAAGGGAATAGATTTAATACAAGACACATAGTTTATAGGATTATTTTATAATATTCACCCAAATAGCCAAAGGCAGAATAGTGAAAAAGATATTCCATGCACTAGAGACCCAAATAATACAAAAAGGGCCTGGATCCCATGGCAATGTCTTTCATGAGTCCAGCTGGAGATCTAGAATCCATGACAGTGTCTCGTGCAAGTATGTATCAAGGATTTGCACTGGGAAGGCCCGAAGGTCAATGGTGGAAGCCAGAAAGTCTGCACCAGTGGGATGAGGGATCTGTGCCAGCAGGCTGAGGGATCTAGAATGGAGCCAGGAAGCAACGCTAAAGGAAAGGACCAGGAAGCCCCCAAAGAGAATGGCAGCCATCCTCAGAGAAGCAAGGTCTGGAGCTCCTCTGATGATGAAAATGGCTGAGTTCATATCAGGTAAGCCAGTGTGACAAGCTTCTCTGGGGGAATTAACCACACATCATTTTCCCCTTCAGTTCTGCTTTTCTATTGTTGGTAACACTCCTCAGGTGGGACTTCCACACCCAGAACCATGCTGATTTTGTTTAGCTGGGTGCCAAAATTTGATCATTGGTTAATCCACCACAGCCATTACAGCATTTCTTTTAAAATAGCATCTTAATAAATACATTTAGTTGAATTTGTTCCACATGTTGATCCAGTGAAGCTTTTGATAAGGGAGGTGGATTTCATAGGTCAAGGTTATAATCATACATGAAAGGCCAATTTTGCCCCAGATGAAGTGGACATTTTTGATTATCATATCTACAGAGTGGAACACTAATGGAATCTAGTAGAGAGAGTCTGGGATATGCCTAAGCACCTTACAATGCAACTTTCACAGCAAGAAGTTGTCTGCCTCCCTCAAGTCAACAATGCTACCTTTGAGAAACCCTCAACTGAAATGATGAGAAGAAATAGGCAGATGACAAATGAATTGGTGATCATTTAGCCAAGCAAATGCCTCTTGGTAGTGATGCCTTTTAAATATCCCACCATTAAAAAACTGGCTTTCTACGTACCAAAGACTAAGACTAGATCCATGTTTATCATCATGCACTAAACTAAAGTCAAATTGCATAGAAGATCTAAATATTAAGACAGAAATACTAAGTCTCCTAGAAAAGAAAGTAGGTAGAAATCTTGAAGACATAGTGGTAGGCAGAGAGCTCATGAACAAAACCTAGACCATGTGGAAAATACTGCAAACATTCAACAAATGGGATCTTACCTTGTTAAGAAGACTTTGCATGACAAAAGAAATTAAAGACAACTCACAGAATGGGAAAAATTATAACTAGTTGTCCCTCATAAAAAGGACTTATATCTAGACTGTATAAAGAACAGAAAAGAATCAGGCCTCCAAATTTCAAAGACCCAATTCAAAAATCGCTATCTGAGATGAATACACACTTTTCAGATGAAGAAGTACAAATGGCAAATAAATATATGAAAAGAATGCTCAACATAAGTGGTTAGTTGAGAGACACAAATTAAAACAACACTGAGATTCCACCTCACTCCAGAAAGAATCACTACCATCAATAAATCAACCAATAACAAATGCTGGTAGGTTTATGAGGATAAAGGAACATTTCTCCACTTTGTTGGAAGTGTAAATTGGTGCAACCACTTTGGAAATCAGTGTGGAGATTCCTCCAAAGACTAGAACAGAGGTTCCATTTGACCCAGATATTGCCCTGGGAGATATCGTTCCAGAACTAAAAGCCTCATACCACAGTGATATATGTGCACAATTTATGATAGCTAAATCTTGTAAACAATCCAAATACCCATCAAATGAGGAATGGATAAAAAGATGTGATTTTTTTATATAATGAAGTACTACTCATCCATAAAGAAGGCTAAATGAAAATTTTTTTAGGTAAATGGATGCAATTTAAGACCATAATCATAAGTGAAACGAATCAGATGCACATGTGTGAACAATATATGGTCTCACTAGTGTGAGAAACTGAATGAGTAAATAAAATCCAAAATGTACAATAGATATTGTGAATTGGGAAGAAATCATTCACAAGAAAAGAGAATCTGGGATGGTGGAAAGAGGGAAGAAACAAAGGGAAAAGAAAAAATATATATATATACATACAAGAGAGTTAAGATAGTTATATAGTTATTGTCTCTTAGTTCATTGAAAAAGGTTTGAGGTAATATTGTTTAGACAATATTTCTTGCCTATATCTTGTACTCTGAATAACTTCTATGAAGATAACTATATACCATATATTAATTATTGTTACTGTCTTGCTAACCTATTTTGAAACTGCTTCATTTATATTTTCTTTCTCTCTTAAAAAATCCCACTACTAAATGTATAACCAATAACCCTATTGCATTTTATACCAAAGTGAAGCTTTGTAAAAGATTGTTGAATATATAAATCATAAAATAGCAAATGAGACAGATGGTATTCAAACTTATTCAACTTTCTGACCCCTTTATTTTCTAACAGAACAATCGAAGTTCCCCATGTTTGATGCTGGCCCTGTGATCTACAATTGGTGCTGCAGTTATAAAATGGAAATAATGATAGCTTTCCTTACAATTGTTGTGAGAATTAAATGAGAATGTTCAATAAATATAAAATGTCCTGCAAGTCTCTGAATAAATGGCAGCTATTAATCAGAAAAGATCACATTATGCTCCAAATGATATAAGTCACAGAGCTTCTGTGGCCCCATAAATTACAGAATTATTATATCTTAGGTGAAGACAGAAATAGTAATGATTACCTCTTTTGATGGAGAGCTATGTTGTGAATTACTTTTTTAAACCTTCAGATAGATGAGTTATAGGTGAAAAGCCCTGGAACGCTAAGTGTTTTTACAAGATTTGTTACTGGCAAGAAATGGGCAAGCATAAATGAGATTGGTCCAAAAAAATTACCCTGCAAACTTGCTGATGTGCTGTCTGCTACAGTAGTGACAGATCATAAAACTATTGAGAGAGAAAGGCAAAGGTATAGGGCACTGGAAATATAAAAAGGCCCAGTCTCTGAATCTTTACAAATACAATTTTTTGGGGGGGAATTTATACTACTATACTGCTGTGCTTGGTATCGTGGCCCCGTTTCTGTGTAGTACAGGAAGTGACCTGACTTTGGGTGAAGGTAAGAATTATCGGGGGTGATAATGATACTGTTACCAGGCAAGTATCACGTAGCTTTTATGAGCCACATGTTTGAAGTAAGCTGTGATGTTCCAGTTCTGCTGTTACAGCTGTGTGACCTTGAGTGGATTTAGCCCATCAGATAAATTTCCTCTTCTGTATAATGAGGATGTTTATGGTACTAGCTTCCTCAGTTGTGTTGACTAAATCAAATAATGCATGAGAGGCCTTTTGTTCAGTGCCTGGGACTGTGATCAGCACCCTTTTTACCATCCTCTCTTAAAAGATTCCTATTGTGACAATAATTTGTATCACTTCAATTTTTAGCTCTGCTTAAAGGAAGAACTTTTAAAGTACTTTTATGTCTTTAACTTTGTGTAATTAGACAGCCATAGTAATATATGGTGCATTATGTGTGTTTTCTGTTGATTAAAATATTCTCATTGTACCAAAAGAACAGAGGATCTTTTTTGCATACTTTTGGGATTTTCTACTTGACAGTTCTTGAATCTGCTAATATCTATAGAAATTCTTCACAATAAATGAATTGCTTTGCATTTTACTATATGATAATTATCCACTTTCTCTCTTCCATTTATATGATTACCCAATCAAATAATATTATTACATTTGGCTTGAGAACAAGTGAAATACTTTAGACTTGGACATGAGAGGGAGAGGTACTACCTGATAGTATCTGACTTTTCAAAATGAGGGCTACAAAGTAGATGGCAGAAAACAGCTTAAGATACAAGCTGGCCATTTATGGAGACATCCAAAATAACTTCACAAATTACTTATTTTATATCTGAGCTCTTCAGGTAAAAAAGGAGACTCTTTCCATCTCTCCAGCCCATGGAGGTCTTCCCTAGTTTATTATAACATTTATTTTCATTAGATTCAGAATACTTGTCAGAGACAGTGTAAAGAATCATTGTCCATTGTGTAGTGTAAGTAAGTTTAGTGAAATCTCTTCCACATCTCTACTTACATAGACGAATAGAAAATTGATTGGTAGGTTAAATGGGGAAGCCAAAATTTTAAAATATTGACATGGATTATAAGTTAAGCAGCAGGAGTAAAGTTAAATATTTAGATTGCATTCCAACATTACCTGCAAAAATTCAGGATGGAAATGATAACACCAGAAGCAGATCTATAAGTAAGGCTTTCATTTATTGATGTTTGGTGTATAACAAACACACCATACGTATACTGAGATTTCAGAGGAACTATCTGGTGGAGATTAAAGAAGTCTGAGCAAATACAATTTTGGAGGTTGTTAGGGAATCCTATAACACCTGAATTTGGTATATTTGATAGCTAATATTAATAATGAAAAAATCTAATGATCTCTGTCTCCTTAGAAAATATCCTATCCAGTCACTTTCCCATGTACCAGTTACATAAAAGGATCACTGGGTTATAGAAACAAACCAAAATATTCTTTATTTATATTAAAAAAGAAAAAAAATTGAGAGTTTTTTGATTATGTAAAAATGTGTAATGTAAAAGAGAAAATGAAAGAGGGGAGTATGTGATATTTGAGGGTTTTGTCATAGTAACTTCTTATTACTAGGTTATGTTTTTTGTAGCTTTATTATCTAAGTTAACATATAAGCAGTAGATTCAGTTTTCATTAGTTAATATAGACAAAGCCGCAATATACTGACCTGATTCTTTTTCTTTGATAAGAAATATGTAGGGAGCATACTGGGCCCTGAGCTCCTGTGTGCAGCAATTTCACCACAGTCCACAATTCTGTAGCTCATTAATTTCTCCTCATAGGGTAATCATAAACATCAACTTATTTATTGTCTATGTGTACCAGGCAATTCTGTCTACATACATATTTCTTACCTGTGCTTTCTCACTGAATTCCCAAAACAACCTTGTGAAAAATGAATCCTTTTGAGCCCCAGGTTTCTAATTTATAAAACAGAGATTGAAATGTATGTATTTCTTAAGGACTCACTACTAAAAATTGGGACAAGATACGATGCTATGAAACTGTTGTACATTCATATTTCTAACTTGCAAGAAGAAATACTGAAGAGTACATTTTTTTCAATCAACTACCTTTATGACTAAGAGCACCTTAGAACCCACTTTGTTCTTTTCCCTTAACATCTAAATAAAAAAGAAGGTATCAAAGCATGTTTTTTTCAGTTGGAGTTGAAGGGTACTTGAGAATTCAGGGAACTTCTTTAGCCTCAGGTTTATTCTAAATTAGAAGATTAAAGACATAAAGAAAAGCTCTTATTAAAAATGAAGGAAATGATGTCAATACTATTCAAATGTTTTGAATGAACATTCAAAGACATATATACTTATATTTGTTATAGTATAACAAAGAACACAATACATAGTTTGTAAGCTACATATTAATGTCTGATACAGATATACATAATGTTTGAGATATTGTCATCTAACACAGTATTCAACTCATGCTGTGAGCTCAACAAAGAGGAGACAGGTAGCTACATTTGATGGATAAGGAAATGTTTCAGTGTGATTATAATTTGGGCAAGGCTTTCAGTTTTATTCACCTATTTATTTATATACCTTTTCCTTCAGTAATACTTACTACCTAATATGACAATGAAGAAGAATGGTTAGGGCTAGAGGAAGTGATCCTAATACCTTTAGGTACTGTCTCTCTAAATGGTTACATTAACCCCCCTCTCTAAAAGTCTCACTTTTGTAATCCTTTCAACCCTGGCTGGCCTTTTATTAGGTACTTAGATTTCCAGCAGTTAATTGATCAATGTAAAGCCTCAGTTTCTTTATCTGTAAAATTAACTATGTAGCAACTCCACCATCACTCCACAGCACTGGCTTTTCTATGCATTCCATCATCAACAGTCATCTATATATGCTTAAGGTCTAGCATCAAGGAACCATACTGGGTTTAAAGGAAAATAAATAAGTACTTTAAAGTATTTGATAATTGCAATGCACTATGATGAACTTTATGATAACTTCAGCATAGCTCTGAGGTAGCAAAGAGGAAGAAATTGTCTGCCTGACCATATTTGGAAAGATTCAAACAGAAGCTGGAGAGGTCATTAAAACTAGACTAGAGGGTTGAAGAAGAGTTTTCTAGGAGTTAAAGGGTAGAAAGATGGGATTTCATGCAGTAAACATATCCATTCTAAAGACATGGGGTCAGGAAAATGGACAATATATTGACTATGCATGAGATATAGTATAATAGATGCAAAATAATCAGAAAGAAAGCTGAGATCTAGTCAGCAAATACCTTGTTTGTTTTATTAAGGGGTTTGGAGTTTAGAAAGCTTTTTGGCCCAGCTTATTTTCAAGGAAGTAGGATGGCATATTTAGTGTTTTTCTATTATAGCTGCAAGCTTATCTATTTATACTAGTTATAATTTACATAAATTAATATATGCTAATTAACATGTGCTATTATATATTGTGCTATTTACTTTTTTATCTAGCTTCTGGTTACAATACTATCAATTCCTCCAAAAACATTGATTCTATAAATCTTCATTAGATTTACTGTTAGCTTTTTACAAATGGTCTTCAATTTAAATAAATAATCACACAGTAGATAAAGCATTAGTATTGATGCATATTTGAATGTGTAATTTTCTTGAAATGTTCTTTGTTACCAAGTTCTGTTTTATGAAACTGTTAAAAGTGAGGTTGCAGAACCAGGGACATATGTCCAATGACAACTGAGGGACCTGGTTTTGAAATACCTGAGAATGCATAAACAGAGAAACCAGAAGAAACTCTTACTTGATGCCCCACATAGAGAAGGCACACAGGTTGCTCATGATAGGCAGATGGGGATATTTTGTTTTCATTAATGTCCCCTGAATAGACATGCAAAATATGTACACAGAAAGACAATAACAAATGGCACTGAACACTAATGTGTCATTAAGGACTAATGTAGATAATTTCAAGGGAAGCTATCCAGCAGAAGGATGTATGTCAGAGAATCATCTCCCAGGAATGGCAACTGACCCCAGTCACTCTAAGCCATTTAAAACTGAACTTGCAAGGCCCCAGCAGGATAATTACAAGATACAAAACAATTCTTACTAAGAAGTTGCTTTATTAGCTTACAAGTGGCTTTCCTTTGCTTCATTTTTAGCCTTTTGTAGTACTTTTCAGCTGAAGAAACTTTTAAATACCATTGACAAATTGATGGAAGAACTTTATACAAAGGCTGAGTCTCCCTTCAACAAGCATTTGTAATACTGATTAAAAGCAAATGCCATTTCCATATGTGTACTGTGGAAATGGAGAACAATGATGTCAAGTCTTCTACTCAGTTCTGCTGCATAAAATTATGAACACAATTATGCAAATGGAAAGACAATTCTCCCCTCAAAAAGTGCTTGCAATTTGGTCTATAAAATTAAATATTAGTTCAGATTGTATATGACTTTTGCACACATACAGCTGATATTTTAATACCACACATAACATTTTTTGGACACTTGAGGTGAAAATTGAAACAAGGACAAATGTTCTTTGGTCTTTTTGTTACAGAGATGTCTGAAATGTATTGAAACACTTTTTAGTGTCCAGGCTTTCAACATAAAATATAATTCTCCCAAATTGGTTCTTATGTAAAGATTTTAATGGAATAAAGAATAGTAAATGATTTCAGAAATAATAACACAATGAAGCTCATAGGACAGGAATAATCAGGCAGGAAATGATGACACCAGAGTCCAGTTAGAGCTGGGGTTGTGTTGATCACAGGACTGCTTAACAGTGGGACATTTAAGCCACTGCTAGAGATGAAAAGCAGATGCATGAAAGGAGTCAAGAATAAATGCATTGTAATCTTTCTGCTCTCCCTTTGTTTCTGAAGAGGTTGCTTTCTATTGGCTTTCAATACCAGAACAGATCCTGCTGGCACAGAGCAAGGAAACTGGAGAATGAAGAGAAAGAGAGACAGTGGTCCTAACAGGCATAATTACATAATGTGTGTCAACTCCAGGACTGTGAATGTTTTGGATGACACAGAAGGATAACTGGAGAGATGTCAGCTAAAATTTACCCATTTCTACTTTTGAGAGATACTCTGCTGAATGCAAGGTGGAATGTTTTGTAGTCAGATAAATTAGCGAATCTCTTAAGTGGAAAACAGTATTCTGTTAATGGGTTGATTTAATTCAAAACTGCTCATAGCATTTAGATTTTGGAACTATTGAGTTTAAAAATGTTAATCCAACAGTGATTTCAATTAATGCTTGACAGAATCAATGTTCCAAATGAAATAATGGCTGAAGTTATTGACTCAATGTAGAAATTCAACAAAAGTATCTTTGATGATTGAGAAATAAACTATAGCATTTACAGCACTGTTTATTTTTTTCTTCCTGCATGAAACCTAAACTACAGTACACTCAGAATCATAAAAAATGGCACATGAAAGATTATCATCTCTTCCACTGCTTCAACTGTGGGCATTTCTGCAAGTTCATGCTTCAACATTCTGATCTTTATATTGTCTGTTAGTCCATGTCCCTTCCCCTCTAGTTTCAGCTATTACCTTCATTCTCATTTATCCCAACCAGAAACTGTCTTCCTAAATTTTAGTTTAGAATATCAAAGTACAGACTTTTATATGGTGAATTGACTTAGGATATTTTGATCATTTCAGATTTATTAGATTACTTAATTATTTGAAATTGGCTAACTTTAGTAACCTCTACCTACTGAATTTCTGTATCTGGGAAGATAGGTAGTTAGCCTAAATATAGTTGGTATAAAATATTTCTTGTATTATTTAATTACAGAGTTATAATAGTGTAATTCTCCAAAAAATATTTTCCAGGGAGTTTATATGTCTCTATCTCCATCGATTCGTAATAAAGACTAGGTATGAGAAGTTGTTATCTGCAAAACAAAAATGGTAAAATCCAGCTTTATAGGCCGAGCTGGTGCATAACAATTCTGAGGTTTCCTAAAGGAATCACAGGAGGCAACAGAAAATCACATCAACTCATCTTAATTACTTTTCTCTCATTGCTGAGACAAAATACGCAACACTTATTGTTAAAGGAAGACAGGTTTATTTAGCTCACAGTTTGTAGAGGTTTCAATACATAATCAACTGACTCTAAGGCAGAGTGGTGTTGGTTGGTATAGCACTTACACATTTAATCCCAGCGTTAGCCTATGAATCTATCACAAACTGTATGTTCAGCCACCTCTGAAAAGCCAGCTGCCATGACTGCATGAGGCTTTCCAGGGACATACAGACAAACCATAGCATTCTATTCCTGGTCCCCAAAGGCTCATATATGTTCCTTTACACAAAAAAGCACTTGTTTAGTCCATCTCCAAGATTTCCCAGAGTCCTAACAGTTTCAACATTGATGAAAAGTCCAAGTCCCAAGAATTCCCTAAGATGTAAGGGAAACTCTTAGTTGTGAGTTCCTGTATAATCACACACTGTAGATTCAGCTACCTCTGAAAAACCTGTTCCCTGTGACCGAGCAGACATCCAGATACAAAACATAACAATTTGTGAAGAGAGCACTGCCACCATATATTATATAGGATAATGAGAAGGAGGACCTGCCCAGTCCTCCAGATGATCATGCTGAAAAAGAACTGCCCTGTTGGACTGAATTCATAACTTTTATTTCTCTAAAAGAGGGTATCCCCCTCCATGCACACTAGGTTGCAGCTGGCAAGGACTAATAAAACTGACACTCCCAACAGACAGTCCCTAGTTTTGCAATCATAACCTATTAGACTAATAGTTTTGAGAAGCTACAGAATTTATCTTAAGTTTTCCACTGTGAAAATCATCAAGAACCCAAACCAATATACAGGGACAGAAAACCCCAGTACACTAAAGATTTTTGGTACCTTGAGAGGAAATTCAAGATCTAGCAACCTAATAATTCATGAGTATTAGGATGGCAATTGAAAGGACTCAAATCCATTTGTAAATATATGTACTTAATTATGTAATTATTTCAATGATTAAAAATTGTCTATTATAAAATTATAGTGTAAAAGGTCCTTCTTTATCTAGCCATCCATTCACTTATATTACAACCAGCAGGAAGCTTTAGTTCCTTTTGAATTCTTAACAAAGTATTTACTATGAGTACAGGCTAAAAATATTTACCTTGTCCTTTGTGAAAAAAAAAAAGGTTGTATATTATATAACTGTTCTCTACTTTGGATTTCACACACACACACACACACACACACACACACACACACACATTTTTTTATGATGCCAGAAATCAAACACTTGACTTCACAATTGTCAGCCAGGCATCGTGTTGCTGAGCTGTATTTGGTCCTATATTGGTTTTTTCAATTCAGTGTATAGAGCAATGGTGGCAAAATATGGAATGCATGTCACTGAAAGCTCTGAAAGATTTGTTGTGGTTGGTATACTCTAATTTTTTTAAAAAAAAATAGCTATATAGTATCCATTATGTTAGTGGCCCTTAGTGAGAGAGAACATTGTCTTACATTACATATTTGACAATGTTTGGAGACATTCTTCTTTTAGACACAGGCAGAAGGAAGCTCGGTACTGTTCTCTCATGGGTAGTATCCAGGGGTGCTGCTAAACATCTTACAGTGCACAGTCCTATCACCTCCAAAGAGTTATCTGATCCCAAATATCTCTAGAACTGGGGTTGAAAACTCCTGAATTATACAGATGTACTCTTAGTTGTCTATTTTCACCTGACAGATGTTCGAGTTATTTACAAAATGTTGTCATTTTAGAAATATCACAATGAACTCTATACATGCTTTATTTCATATGATAGACAATATTTGTAAGTAGCTAAATATTAATGTTAAATGTTATTTTGATGCAGCCAGATTTCATGGATCAGGGATTTTGACAGTTTACAGTTCAAATATTTGTTTCCAATAGCATTGCCAAAGTTGTGTGTTATTGAACGCTGTGGACCAAATGCAAATGTGATATCCAGGCATTAAATTTGCTATTGTGATTTAGCTTAAGAGCCCTTTAATAATTATAATGCCATTAAATGTTCAGTTTTGTATGCATACTTGTCTATATTCTTTGGCCAAATAAAATATCAGTTTGTCATTCTTATTTGCAATTTTCTTTTCTTTTCTTTTCTTTTCTTTCTTTCTTTCTTTCTTTCTTTCTTTCTTTCTTTCTTTCTTTCTTTCTTTCTTTCTTTCTTCCTTCCTTCCTTCCTTCCTTCCTTCCTTCCTTCCTTTCTTTCTCTCTTTCTTTCTTTCTTTCTTTCTTTCTTTCTTTCTTTCTTTCTTTTTTTCTTTCTTTCTTTTGTATCAGGAATTGAACTCAGGATTTCATACTTGCCAGGCAGGTGCTGTGCCACTGAACCATATCTCTGGCCCCAATTTGTCATTCTTTTATTAGGTTCTAAAAACTCTTTGTATGTTAGGAAAATCAGTCTTTTTTTCTGTTCACTAATTTACAAGCAATACTCTTTGCTTGTTCCTTGCATTTTGCAACAGTGTTTAAATATTTTATGTATGTATCTGCAAATATACTATAAATTAAATGTATTTACCATGTAAATTTCAAATTTTAATTCATTCATTCTTACATTTTGAGTGACATATCAAAACAGACGTTCTTCTCTGAAATTATAAAATAATTCAAATCTGGAGGTTTCTTGTATTTTTAAATTATTTTTAACACTAATATTTATAATGTATATGAAATGTTGGATTTTTATATAGCATATGGTTTCAATTTTAAATTTTTCCTAAGCTATCCAAGTGAAGCTAGCATCAATTTTTGAATAGTCCATTCCTACTGACTTGGTGTGCCCTGTATGAAGTTCATTCTATCCTCATGGTGTTTTGGGTTCACTCTATGTATTGTGTTCCATTTGTCAAACTTTGTACATGAACTGATAATTGTAATCCTTACTTTTTAAATTAAACCAAGTTTACCTCTATTATTTTATTTTGTTTTCTCCAGAAATTCTTGTTTATTTCTGTAAACATTTTAAAGTTTTTTTCACAAAGAATCCACATATTAAATACTTCATCCATTTACAGCTTAAATTCTATGGTTTGCATTGTAAGTGCAGGCATGCATGAGGATCACCATGGCCAATTTTAGAATATCACTGTCATTTTTAAAAAATTTTATTTTATAGAGAACAAAACAAAAGAGGGCAGTACAGAGCAGATCAGAACAGGACAACATAAGCAACACAGTACTTTACATTAAGACAACCGGACATCAATAGTAGCTATCACAATATCTCTTACTCTGCTATAGTTGAGCATAGTTTCAAATACAATAATATCAAACATAACAAAACAGTATAAAGCCATGCAAAGAGTGAAAGACTTACAGGGCTTTCTGAACTGAATAACAGGAAATGATCAATGGGTACTATAATATCTCATTTTTGATAGAAAAATTTTGTTTAAGCTATCACACATATTCAAATCACAATAAGACACAATGTGATAGATAGAACCAATGGTAGTACAAGAATAGAAGCATGGTAGGACTTCTAAGAAGGGTGATATTAAATCAGCAATAGCTGTCATAATGTTTTGTTTTCTTCAAAAGAGCTTTTAATATCATCACGCATGATATAGTAAAACAAAACAGAATAAAACCATTCCAACTGATGATTGAAAGCATTGAAAGGCTTCAAAGCTATGAGATGGGGATTCATGCTTACCATAAAATCTTATATACTCTTATCAACTCTCATACTAGGGAGACTATATGGTATTTACACACATGAGTTTGGTTTATTTCACTTAAGAGAATGGTCTCAAGTTGTGTCCATTTATTTATACATATCTCAGTCTGATCATTCTTTATAGCTGAGTAGTACTACTTGTATAAAAATGCCACAAATTTTTATCCATTCCTCAGTTGATGGGCACTTAGGTTGTTTCCAGGATCTGGCTATTACAAATTGTGTTGCCATAAACATGGGTGCACATATATCACTGTGGTATGATGTTTTCAGTTTTTCTGGGAACATGCCCAGAAGTGGAATAGCTGGGTCAAATGGGACTTCCAAACCCAGGTTTTGAGGAATCTCCAGACTGACCTCCACAGTGGTTGCACCAGTCTACACTCCCACCAACAGTATAGAAGAGTTCCTTTTTCCCCACAGCCTCTCCAACACTTGTTGTTGGTAGTCTTTTCTATCCTGGCCATTCATTCTGGAGTGAGATGGAATCTCAGTGTGGTTTTAATTTGCATTTCTCTCATGACTAATGATGATGAACATTTCTTCATGTATTTATTTGCCATTCATATTTCTTCATCTGAGAACTGTGTATTCATTTCAGATGCCCATTTTTGGATTGGGTCTTTGAATTTCGAGGGTCTGATTTTTTTTAATTCTTTATAAGTTCTA
>PVJX010024997.1:0-27479 GCA_004027295.1 Dolichotis patagonum | reverse complement strand
TTTCTTTTCTTTTTCTTTATTTTGAGACAGGTCTCCTCTATTTAGTTGAGGCTAATCTCGAACTCACTATGTGGCCCAAGCTGGGCTTGAACTCACATCAGTCCTCCTGCCTCAGCCTCCTGACTGCTGGGATTACAGGCCTGCACCACCACGCCCAGCGTCACATTTTCCTTCCTTTCTCACTGTTATTCTTGCTTACTGTTCTCTTCTAGTTTTCCCTTCCTCCTGCTCCTCCTCCTCCTCTCCTTCTTCTTCCTCTTCTTCTTCTTCTCCTCTCTTTTTTTGGGAGGCATGGCCTCACCTATGTACTGCAGACTGGCCTCAAACAGGGACCCTCCTCCCTCAGCCTCCTGGCATTACAGACATGCGTCACCACACTTGGCTTCTGTTTTAACTTTTTGAGGCACAGTCCTGCCAAGTTACTCAGTCTCCCAGGTTGGGCGCCCACGTGCCGTGTTCTGCCTCAGTCTCCCCGAGTTGTTATAGACGTGTGCCGCCGTGCCCGACCGGCCCTGTGCCTTCCAATGAATTTGTACAGTTTCTACTCACCCCAGACCACCGCTTGGGGGATGGGCAGACAGGGCCACCGGTGTCAACCCCACCGAGGAGCACTGGAGCTGGAGCAGGAGACACCTGGGGGGCTGGGGGCCAGATTCTCCTGGGAGGCTTTAAACCAGACAAGGGGGACATGGAGGCCCAGTGGTATAACTGATGGGGGCGAAACCCACACTGCAGCTGGCACCGGGGAGGTTTCTGGGCGCAAACCTCAATCCTCCTGATACGCTGGGGACACCAACAGGGACCCCCGATTCACCCCTGAGCCCTAACAGTCAGGCGCTCTTGCCTCTGCCTGGCAGGAGACTCCCGGCCATGGACTGCCCCGCTCTCCCAGCGGTGGTGCCTATGTGATGACATCACAGGTTGCGTGAGTTGTGTTTTTACCAAGCTTCCGGTTGGGTCTCAGTGTCGGCACTCTGCGTTCCGTAAGTGCATTTGGGGTTGCAGTGTGGGCGTCGGTCCCTGACGGGCTCGCCATCCCTGCCAGTCTATCCCTCAACAAGCGTCCTGAAGGCCTGGCGCCTCGTCCCCCTCATCCAGAACAGGCCCGGGCAGGGGTGGAGATGCAGGTGCCCAGCCTGGCACAGCTGGGCCCACACCTGCACAGACCACAGGCATCACGGAGGCTCCACTTCCTGGTGCCCCTTGGGTCGGGCCCGCGTGTACCGCAGATAAGGAAACTGAGGCTCATGGAGGGTGGGGAAGGTTAGATCAGGGCAGTGGGACACCCCACACTGAAGGGCACTGAGCCTCTAATAACTGGGAGGCTGAGGCAGAAGACTGCAAGGTAGACCCTGCTCTTGAAGGGCTGTTCCGGCACCAGGCTCTGGGGGTCCGGGGCTTTGGGTCCCACCTGCCTTCCACCCTCCCTGGAAGTCTTCTCCCCTCTTGGTTTCCACACATCTGACACCGGCAGGAGACAGCAGAGCCCTTGGCAAGGGAGACCCGGACTGCAGAACAAAGTGGCCGAGTCCAGGGTCCAAAGGGTCCTGTGGCTCTGAAGCAGACCGGACTGCTGGGTCCCCCCCTGCGCTGGGGGTGAGGTCACGGGTGCCTTTGCTCAGCCTGACCGCCTGGAGCCCCAAGGTGCCTGTCTTTGGCCTTGCTGTCTGTCTGTCTGTCTCCCAGGGCCTCCTTCCAGATCTTTAGGCCCTGGGCTGCATCCTGGCTTCAGGGGCTTCCAGGGACCACAGGCTGCAGGAGGAGCCTGAGCAGGAGGGTTGGAGGCCTGCTGGAGGGGTGCTGGGGGGACATACCAGACTGCCAGACAGCTTCCAGCTGAGAGGGAGGTCAGAGGATAGAGGGCGGGGCAGGACGGATGCCCCGGGGGCATCAAAAGTCCAGTGCTGCTGGGACACTAGGATGAGTCCAGAGCTGGGGTTCAGCAAACACTTGAAGCAGGGATTATTTGGTAAACAAGAGGCTTTTCTTAGGCTGCTTGGTGGGGGGCAAGATAGCCCTTGCTTCCGCACCAGATCCTCTCTGAGTGCCTACAGGGGACCCCACCGGGCTGGTGACAGTGGGACAGAAACAGTAAAGCTCTGATCTCCCTGAGTTTGCCACGGGCAGGGAGAGAAACAGGCCCTTCACGGTTGCCGGAGAGAGAGTGGGAGGGGAGGGCGAGCAGGCCTCCCTCTGGGGCAGGCAGGGAAGCCCACTCCCACCTGGGACCCAGGGGAGAAGGTTTCCAGTCCTGGCGCCTCAGGGTTGGGCAGGCAGCTCAAGGGTGATAATCTCGCACCAGGTGCTAAACTCACTTGCTCCATGACCCTTCTTGATGGGGACACCTTTTAATATCGCCTGTGGCCCAGCAGAAGCCACCTGCAGGCGGTTCAGGAGCTGGAGGCCCCGAGCACCTGGGATCGTCCAACGCTGGCTGGCGACTTTAATGAGCCCTCTCCCCTGGAGTCCTTGAGACCTGTGTGTCCCATCAGGCCAGCTGGGTCTGTTCTGAGGGGCTCAGGGAAGACAAGAAGGCAGGCGTAGGGCATGGCTCGGGGACAGAGCGCCTGGCAGGGCCTGGCTGTGCAAAGCAAGGTCTGTGGCTTTGCTGACCTCGGTTCCCTCCCCAGTGTGCTTCAGTCTCACCTGCAATGCTGCCCAGGTGGGCGCCTTAGCATGACGAGCAGCGCTTCTTCCCCGGTCACCGGACAGAGACATTCGTTCCATCTGAGCCCTGTCTTTGCACGTGCTTCAAAAAAGTTTTCTATGTGTTTTGTTTTGTGTGCTTTGTGGTTGTTTTGTTTGGGGCCATACTGGGGATTGAACTCAGGGCCTTCCCTCTGCACGAAGAGAAATCCCCAGAACTTTTTGAAAAGAAGGTTTTTTATTTTGGAAATTTTGAGACAAGCCCAAATATATAAAGTCGCTAAGTTGCACAGGACAGGCTCCAGCTCGTAAGCCTCTGACTTCATCTTCTTAAAGTGCTGGGGTGACTGGCGTGGGCCACCACCCCGGCTCAGGCATGCGATTGTCGTAAAGGAGACCTTTGGCACTGCATAGCCTGTATCATAAGCCACACTCTGCGCCACGCTGCTCCACCTGCAGCCCTCTGTCATCTTCCGGGAGTCCCCGGTGCCGGGGTGGAAAGGCACGGGGACAGTCCTTCCCATGTTTCTCGGCCACTCGTGTTTCTCTCAGCGCACTGCCTGTCTGCCTTGGACCAGCTTTCTGTTTGCTTTCAAGGGTTCTCTGGGCATGTGGCCATCCCGCCTGGGTCCTGGACACACCTGGAGCTGCAGGATGTTCGTGGAGGTGAAGAGGAAGTGTTGTCACCTTTCCTAGAGACCTCCACCAGCTGGCACGGTAGCACAGGCCTGTGGTCCCAGTGCTCTGGGCCGCTGAGGGAGGGGGATTGCACATTTGAGAGTGAGACCTTCTCTTAAAGTTAAAAACAAAAACACAAAAATGTTCGGGGACTTAGCCCAGAGTGAAGGCCCCTGGTCTGTCCCCAGGACGGACTGAGGGCCTCCCGTGGAAAGTGCTGTTTCGGACATTTCTGAGATTCCCTTCTTGGTGAGCTGTGCTGGACTCGGCCCTGTTGTGTCAGGTAAACCATCCGGGCTGTGCCAGCACCGGCCGTGTTCCCTGTCACCTGCAGTAGACCATCCACAAGGGCTCCAGGGTCTGTTCCTCCTTCTCCATTCCTCAGCCCCAACCCCAGACTCTTGCTGTCACTGGGTGGAACCCTCTTCGTGGGGGGGAACAGATAGATACCTTTCCAGGGACCCACCTTCTCCATACTCGGGCCAAGATTGGGTCACTGGCAGGACAAGAAGAGACAGTAATGAACCAGCCCCTTGACACAGCGCCCTCAGGTTAAAAAAAAAAAGGCTAAAATTCCTGCCGGGTGACCTGGGGGAAGGCCACAAGGGCATACAGACCCTAAGTGACTCACACACCTGGGGACCAGGCCTGAGGTTTCTCCAGCTGCCTCTGCTCGGGGCACAGGTGTGGCCGGTCCAGGTCCCAGCCGGAGGGGGATGAGGCAGCACTGGGTTAGGGTGATTTATCTTTAGTGACATATTTGTACCTTAGGAATCCTTCCTACAGATTAAAAAAGAACAGCTGGCCCACGTATCGATCGCTATTTGGTGCTTGGATCGATTGACAAATGATCAGATCTCCCGATCGGCAGACCTCCGAGATATGCCTTTTTTGTCCTCAGCCAGGTCCCTGATGTGACGTGCAGGGTCCCAGCCCTCCCCGGACAGCAGAGCCAGAGGGAGGGAGCCCCCAGCTCCTGCGGCCCAGATAGGCTTTGGGAAGAGGCCTCCTTTGGCCGATACGTGGGTGGTGACATGTGCGATCATTTTCTTTTAATTTCTAAATTTATTTATTTCTCATCAGGCTTGGCAGTGCAAGCCTGTAATCCCAGGCCTCAGGAAGCCGAGGCGAGAGGGTTGCCTGAGTTCAAGGCCAGCCTGAACTACACAGTGAGACCCTGTCTCCAAAAACACCAAAAAACCCTATTCATTTATCATCTGTCTCTGGCACTAGGATAGGACCTTGGGGACAGGGGGACCCTGTGTATCCCAAGGGGCCTGGGTGCTGTGTGCCGGGGTGGGGCTCACTCTCGGTGGGAGGAAGACTGGAGGACACCACTGCCAGCCAGCAAGATCCGGATGTGGGGGGCGCAGACCCATGGGAAGCAGCCGGCCGTGAGGTCCTGGGAGTGCAGGGCGCAGACACCGGCCTCACACTGTGATGGCCTCTTGGCCTTGTCCCAGGCAGGAATCAACTGCTCCCACAGCACCGAGACCAGAGCTGCGCCTGGAATGTCTCGGGCCTGGAAAGGCGGTGCGGGGGCCTCTGCGCAGCCATCTTGGTTTGAACACCACCTCTGAAGAGGTGAAAGGCCTCACGCGGTGTTGGCCAAATTCTTCCCCTTCCTCTTCCTCCTCCAATTTTTCTCGGTCTTCCCTTTATTCTGCTTCTTCTTTTCATCCGTTTCCTTCTTTTGCTTCTTTGTCTCTCCCTCCCCAATTTATTTTTCCATTTGGCAAATTTTAAAAGCTCCTTGGACCAGGCGTGGTGGATTATAGGTGCATGCCTATGATCCCAGCACTCTGGAGGCTGAGACAGGAGGGTTGCCACTGAGTTCCTGGACTAGGTAGTGATTTCAAAACCAGCCTGGACTACACAGCTAGCCCATTTCAAAGAACTAAAAAAAAAAAAAGAAAAAAAGAAAAAGAAAGAAAGAAAAGAAAAGGTCTTCCTCTGGCCTGATTTAACAATACAAAACCAGAAAGGGAGAGACTGTTGAATGGTAAGAAATTATTCTTAACCTCCACTGGGAGTGGCAGTCACACTGGGGCCAGATGGGTAGACGAAATTGCGTGTTGGTTAGAGCTTCAAGCCTTGTGTTTCTGGGGCCGCCGGAGGTGTTTTAAGGCCCTGGAGGGGTTGCTGGGGGAGGGTGGGCCACTGTACAAAGCTCTCTACTTTTGCACGGACCTGGAAGTTTCTATCGTAATTGTAAAAAGGAAAATGGAAATCAGAGAGCTTGGTTTTCCAAGGTGAGGAGGAGGTGCAGCCAGGCTGAGAGAGGCTCAGACCCTCAATAGCTTCCAGTCTTATTCTAATTAGCATCATTATTGTTTAAAAGCCGGTGGCCAAGGGTTAGGTCTACACAGCAAGCCCAGAAGGGCTCTCCTGACACCGCGTCAGATCCAGACAGCTGCACTGTGCAGCTCATCTTTTTCTTCTTCCCCACCCGCCCCTCACCCCCCGGAGCTGGACCTGGAACCCAAGGCTGCGGCCTCAGCACTCCCCCACCCCCTCCGCTTACAGTTTTATTTCCAGACGGTCTCGCTAAAGGGCTAAATTACCCAGACTTGTGACCCTCCTGCCTCAGCCTCCCAGACTGATTCGCTTTCAGGCAAGGGAACCACAGCCCTAGCTCTCCTTTCGCCTTTTCTTTGGGTCTTTTTTGGTGGTTTAATTTCTTTCTCCACCTGTGGCCACACCCTTGCGTAAGCATCCAACTTTAGGGCACCCAACTCCAGCCATTAACATTTTCTCTTCACAACAATGCTCACAAAGGAACCAGCCCAGGTCTGCTAAACCACTGTTATGGTGGCTGTCTGGAAGGTCGAGGCGGGAGGGGTGGGGGCGGACTTGTTGGCCCTGGGCTTCAATGCCGGGCTTTCGGGGTCACAGTGCCCCTGATGTGCGTGTAGATCTGGGTTACGAAACGCTCCTCCGCGTGTCTAAACGCACAGCCGAGCAGTGCGGAGAGGCCTGTCCCCTCTGTCCCCTCCCGGGAGCCAACCTGGCTGGACGAGGCATTTCCGGATCGCAGCCTTCTCCCCGGAAGTCCGGAGCTGAGCCAGCCCGCGGCCTCCTCCCGTGCGTTTGCCTGCAGCTTCCTGAGGCCCTTACCTCTGCCCCCTTTCCCATAAATCGGCCACCTGCAGCAGGCCCGGCCTCTCTTCCTCATTATTATTGGGACCCAAATGCTAAAACAGTAGATCTGGGTCGAGCTGTATGTTTTTATTACAGTACAGCTGGAAAATCAAAAGTGCTTGTATTTACAGCATTTTTGTCATAGAGAGCTACCAGTTTGAATAGGAACCTCTTTTTTTTCTTTCTGGTGAGGACATTCAGGTCACCTGAGGTGACCATGGTTCCACGCGGCGTGGTAGAGCGCAGAGCCCACTCCCGCCTCCCTGGAGCTGGGTGCCAGCAGACTGGCCTCACGCCCTTCTCCCAGCCCACCCCCACGCCCATCTCTGGCTCTTCTCGAGGGAGGGGTTGAGCAGGATCTCTCTGTCACCCAGGCTGCCCTTGAACTCACCGTGTGGCTCAGGCTGGCCTCGAACTCCTGGCCATTGATCCTCCTGCCTCAGCTTCCCGAGTGCAGGGAGCCCCGCTGTTTGGCTCAGTTTTTAATATCTGCAAAAGAACTCGGTTTATGGGAATTTTTATTTATGTTAAACTTTAAGGGATTTCAAGTGATCCACAAGTGTAAAAAGTAATTTTCTTGGGACTTTCCAGGCCTCCCTATGTTAGCAACTCAGAAGATACTCCAGAAGCATCTGGATCTTCCATCTCTGTCCCTGGGCAGCCGAGTGAGTGTGGGGACCGAAGCGGAGCTCCGAGGCCCCTGTCGGGCCACCCGGAGGCAGGCGGCCACGCAGCCCAGGCACGCAAGCCGCTGGGAGAGCCGGGTGCGGGGCGGACTCCTCTCCACCTCCGGCCCCGGGGTCGCTCTCGCGGTCCAGATAAGAGCGGCCAGGATGGTGACTGGTTTCTCACTCGCAGGCTCCAGGTTCCTCGGAGGCTGGAGATCCCTCACCGACAGAGAGCTGGCGGGGACACCCCTGGGAGAAGCAGCCGCCCTGAAGGAAGGGCCCGGCGAGGCCCTGGTGCGCTGCGGAGCGGCAGGCAGGTCCTGGCTCCCGGGAATGCACAGCCCCACTGAGCACCTACGAAGCTGGCAGGTCCCCACTCCTAAAACCCTCTTGCGGGAGCCCTAGGCCGCCCTGAAGGACATCGCATGTCCAGGGAGCTGCATCCGGGTCAGCTCTGGAAGCACGGGCAGCTGCTCCAAAGCCTCGGTTTTCTCACCTGTAGGGTGACAGACCTCCAGGCTCTGCGCCTCGCCACTCCCGAAGGTGCTGGGTTTCCGGTAAGGGACAGAGCCAGGGACGCCACGGAGCCCTGGAAGCTTGGAGAAGTGACCCGAAGCTTGTGATTGAGTGCCGGGCCCCAGGCGCTGGGCAGAGCGGGGCGAGGCTCCTGTCCAGCGCTGGCCCCTAGCTCCGACCCTGTGGTCCACCCTGATCCAGAGCTTTATCTCCGGGCAGCGGGGTCAGTTTTTAATGAACAATCCCGAGTTCATCTTCCAGCTGTGTCCTTTTGGCAACCACATCGATTTTAAAAATGAACTGACCTGGGCCTGGTGCAGGCACACAAGGCTAACCCCAGCTCCTCGGAAGGGTCCCAAGCTCAGAGCCAGCCTGGGTGATTTAGCAAGACCGCGTCTCAAAACAAAAAAGCAAAACGAAATAAAACAAAGCAAAAACAAACTACCAAAAAAGGGCTGGCTGGGGCCACAGCTCCAATTCCTTGGGTTCAATCTCCATCTCTGAAGAAAATAAAAAACCAATCCATTAAGAAATAAAAAGGACTGGGCAGTCAGCTCAGTAGTGTGCCTGGGGTGAACCCCCCAACCAGGAAGAAACAAAAACAAAAACAGAAAAAGGGTGATGGGAGAACCCGGTGACATGGAATGAGGAATTTTGTGTTCCATCTTACACAGAGGGGCGTTTGGCAAATAGTCAAAGGTATCACTTCACAGTGGTAGAGGAAAGGCAGAGTTATTCAACGAGTGACAGGGAGCAGCATTTGGAGGAAATTTAACTCCTTTTTCCTGCAAAAAAAAGTGCAAAGAGAGCAAAAAGCTAAAGGTAAAAGTTGATCATTCTGTACCGACATACGAGGGGTCTTAGGTCTCGTCAGGAACGTGACTTTTACACCAAAGGACAGGGGCTGGCAAAATTTACTGCGCAGAAATTTCAAGTGTGAAAAAAGAAAAGAACATCCACCCAAAACAGTATATCAAGTTATCACCCTGGGCAGACAGAACTCAGAGTTTCTCCTTCTCTGCACGGTTTTTGCTGGTTTTGTTTTGAGACAAGGTCTCCATATGCCATCCAGGCTGGCCTCAGCTGGGTCCCCCTGCTTCTGGCTCCGAAGTGCGGCAGTTACGGGCGCGTACCTCATGCCCAGAATTCCGGGTGGAAGTACAATCCCATTCCCTTTGTAGGGACCCAGGAGTTGCAGGTACAAAGCTCAGCACGAAGCCCAGCATGGTGGCTCCAGCTCTGGAGGCCACGACAGGAAGATGGTGAACTCTGGGCCAGCCTGGGCAATTTGACAAGACCTTGTCTAAAAACAAGATAAATAAATAAAGACATATAAGAGATCAGGCTCTCTGCTGGCTGTGCCAGTGCGCTCTGCGTCCTGCCCCCTCTGGGGTCTGTCTGGACCCTCCGTGTGCAGGACACAGGAGGCAGCTATGGAAAGGCAGCTGCAACTGGCCACGGGCAGCTTTGGAGAACATCAGAGATGCAGATTCCCGAGTTCCACCCAGAACTCCCGTGCAGGAAGCCTGGTGGGTATCACGGGCTCCCTCACCAACCCGGAGAGCTCTGGCGCCGTCCTGCCAGCTCACCTGCATTTGCATTCCAGCTGCCCACTTTGTCCCAGCCCGGTCAGGGGTCAGGTCACGATCCCTTCCCTACCGCTGATAATTCCTCAAAGAGTGCTGCCTTGCCCAGCAGGTACCCAGAATCTTGGCTACTCCAGAGGCTGAGGCAGGAGGGTCCCAAGTTCAAGGCCAGCCTGGGCAACTTAGTAAGACCCTGTGTCACAGTCAAAGAAAAGGCCGGGGATGTGACTCAGTGGTGAAGGATTTGCTGCCACGTTTCTAGATACCTGCTGTGTGCTAAGGAGGTTCCGGTGCTGCGCGGCAGGTGGAAATTGAGATCGTCCGCGGTAGGATGGAGGGACTGGCAAGGTGCGGACACCGACGCTCACCCATTTGCACAGTGTATAATAAAATAATTGCTTATTAATAATGAAGAAAGACACACATGGCCCCGGCAAAGAAACAAGGGCAGAACAGAAGAGCCCAAAGCACACATCGAAGGATTTACCTCCTGGTAGATAGACATTTTTAAAAGTTTTTCTAAGTGTCTGGTTAATGATTAACTTGCAAACAAAAAAAAAAGCCGCAGACCCTGGGCCCTGCTCTTGCTGAAGGAATTGCCCCACTCCGGGCCAGCATTCCCGGGGCCCGGGGGCACCTTCTGCGCGCTCTGCCGCCCAGCTCAGTGGACCAGGCAAGCCTGAGTCATCGCTGCCGGTCAGCAGAGTTCAATGTCCCCTATGGAGTTTCAGTGCCGATAGGCTCCAGGGCTCCGTCAGAGACAAAACATACCCAAGAGCCCGCATGGGACGTGGCCAACCGCCTTGGGTCCTCTCAGTACCCCCAGGTCCCCGCTGCCGCACCCAGAGCAATCATCCCTGGACTGCTGTCCGTCCTGCCGGTGCCCCGGGCCGGCCCCAGGCGCTCAGCCTTGGGCCCAGGCCTGCAGTGGTTCCTGGGCTCGCCCAGTCGCTTTCCATGCACAGACGCAGGCTCAAGACCCCCGGAAGGCAGCAGAGCCTGTGAGAACCTACGGCCCGTGCCTGCCAGAGCGACCTCCGGGACCTGCTGTCACCCAGGACACAGCGGAGGGCGCAGATGCTGGTGACCGTCTGGGGCTGGGCACTGTTGCTAGGAGAGTGGGGTCCCCGGAGGGAGACCCCTTATAACAAGGCCTCTTCCAGCTACCCATTGTCCCAGCCTCCTTTTTCCCCAATATTTTTATGGGCACACATTGGAGGTAGACAGTGATTCCATTCACGCTGGGGAGTTAGTTCATGTAGGTGACATTTCTCAATTTTTTGTTTTTTGTCCTTTTGAAACAGGATCACACCATGTCGTTCAGGCTGGCCTTGAGTGCCACTTTGTAGCCCAGGCTAGTCTCGAACTCCCAAGGATCCTCCTGCCTCAGCCTCCTGAGTGCTGGGATTACAGGCGTGCACCACCACACCTGGCCTCAATTATTTTTTAACCCTGTTCCCGTGCTCCTCCTCTCCCCATGCCAGCATGATACACACACATACACACACACACACACACACACACTTTTTTTTCTGAGGCATCTATAGTACGCGCTGGTCGCGTTCCTTGTCAGGACTGGTTCATGTGTGGAGCACTTCACAACTCCCCACTTGGAAGATCTCATTTCTCTCCCCTCTCTCTGTCCCTCTGTTCCTTTCCCATGTGTCAAAGACCCATCTCCCTGCTTCCTCTCGTCTTTTATTTTGTACTTTATTTATACATTGAGTTTTTCATATAAAAGAAACAGTGAGCTGCTGAAGCTTGTGTGTCTGATTTACTTCATTAGACACGATGGTCTCGACATGGATCCATGTGCCTAAAAATCACTCAGACTTATCCTTGTTTATGGCGGGGTAGTACTCCAGTGCGTGTAAATGCCTCACTTCTTTATCTGTTCACTCATCAGTGGGTATTAACCTGCTTCCAAGACAGTTGTTATGAATTGTGCTGCCAAAAATATGGGGTGCACAGATCACTGAAATAGGCCGATGTTTTTCACTCAGGAAGATACTCAGAAAGGGACTACAGGGCCCAGTGAAATGTCTATTTTTAATTTTTTCAGGAATCTCCGTACTGATGTCCCAGTGGTTGTACTGTGTAGTCTCCTACCAACAACCAAGGGGTTGCCTTTTTCCCTGCAGCCTCTTCAGCATTTGTTATTATTTAATTTCTTGAGTATAGCCACTTTCTTTGGAGTGAGATGGAAATTGCATTTCTCAAGTGACCAGTGATGCTGAACATTTTTTCATGTATTTATTAGCCTTTTGTATTTCTTCATATGAGAAGTGTCTATTCATTTCAGAGGCCCATTTTTTGGTTGGGTCTTTAAATCTGAGAGGTCTAATTTTCTTTTTAATCCTGTTTTCAATTCTTTAGATAGTCTAGATGTTAGTCTGCTGGAGTAGCTGGTAAACAGCTGGCAAACATTTTTCTTCTCCTGTAGGTTGCCTCTTCACTCTTGATGGTTTTCTTTGCTGTATGGAAGTTTTAAATTTGATACCGTCACATGTGTGGATTCTTGCTGTTACTTCTTTTGAGACCAGGATTCTATTCAGAAAGTCCTTTCCTGTAGCTGCATCTTCATAGGCATACGTGCCTTTAAGAGTTTCGCTTTTATCTTCCAGCAGATTAAATGGTTCTGTCTTAATGTTTAGATCTTGGATCCATTTTGATGAAATCTACATTCAATCTTCGGCATGTGGAAAGCCAGTTTTCCCAGCACTGTATGTTAAAGGGGCTGTCTTTCCTCCAGCAAAAATATCTGGCCCCTTTGTCAAAGATAAGGTAGCTGAGTGTGCCTGCAGTTGTTTCTGATTCTCTGCTCTATTCCCAACCTACAGGTCAGGGTTTTTTGCCAGTACCATGCTGTTTTTATCATGGTAGCTTTGTAGTATAATTTAAAGCCAGGGATTGTGATGGCCCCTGCCTTACCATTTATTGCCCAGAATTGCTTTTTCTAGTATATGTCTTTTTTTGTTTCATTATGAATTCTAGGATTATTTTCTCCTGTTCTGTGAGGTATAATATTGGTATTTTGATTGGGATTGAATTAAATCTGTGTGACAGTTTTGGAAATATGGCCATTTTCACTATGTTGGTTCTGTCTCTCCAGGAACAGGAAATATCTTTGCATCTTCCAATATCCTCTTCAAACTCCTTTGTTTGAGTACCATGGTTTTCTTTTTCTTTCTTTTTATTTTTATTTTTATTTTTTATTTTTTTTTGGTACCAGGAATCAAACTCAGGCCCTTGTGCTTGCCAGGCAGACACTCGTGCCACTGAGCTGATTCTCCAGCTGAGTACCAGCATTTGCAGTGTAGAGTTCTTTCACGTCTTTATTCAGGTTGATTTCTAAGTGTTTCATTTTTCGTGGTGCTATTGTAAAAGGTATTGTTTCCCTAATTTCCTCTCAGTTTATTGTTGGTGTACAACAGCACTCCTGGTTTTTGAGGATTAAGTTTGTAACCTGCCGTGCTACCGAATTTGGCTGTTAACTCTGGAAGTCTTCTGGTGGAGTTTTGAGGGTCTTCTTTGTAGAGTATCATGTCATCTTCGGATAGCGATAATTTAACTTCTTCCTCTCCTATCGATATTCCCTTCATTCTTCCTCCTGTCTGATTGCTCAGTCTAGTGTTTCCCGATAGCGAACTCCCTTGCCCTGCTCCTGATTTTAGAGGGAAAGCGTTCAGCCTTTCTCCTTTTCATAAGACGGCTGTTATCAGGTCGAGACAAAGACGTTTTATGTCTACGTCCTTCAGAGTTTTTGTCATGAGTGGGTGCTAGGCTTTGTCAGATGCCTTTTCTGCATCTATTGAGATGATCGTGTGATTTCTGTCCCTGTTTTTGTTCATGTGATGAGTCACATTTTTTGATTTGCATATGCTGAAACATCCCTGCCCTTCTGGGGTGAATCCTACTCGGTCTTGGTATATGGTATTTTTGATGATTTGCTGCATTCTGTTTGCCAGTATTTTTTTGAGAATTTTCTTTCTTTCTTTCTTTCTTTCTTTTTCTTTCTTTCTTTCTTTCTTTTTTTCTTTCTTTCTTTCCTTCCTTTTTCTTTTCTTTCTTTCTTTCTTTCTTTTTTTTTTTTTTTTTGGTACTGGGGATCGAACTCACGACCTTACGCTTGCCAGGCAGACGCTTAAGCCACTGAGCTAAATCCCCAGCCCCTTTCTTTCTTTCTTTCTTTCTTTCTTTCTTTCTTTCTTTCTTTTTATCATTTTTTTTGGTCTTTTTGAGACAAGGTCTCACCATGCAGTTCAAGCTGACCTTGAACTCACTCTGTAACCCAGACTGGCCTCAAACTTGCAGCAATCCTCCTGCCTCAGCCTACCAAGTGCATGAGCTACCATGCCCAGCTTGTTGAGAATTTTTGCATCTGTGTCCATTAAAGAGACTGACCGGTAATTCCGTTTTTTGCTTCCACCCCACCACACTTTCAAGGATTCATAGCACAAATCTGGGAGGCAGTTATTAATTAATCAACCAATTATTGTATCACTGCGGATAAAGTGCCCTGGTCCCTCACACTGAGCTACATTCCCAGGCTTTTTAATTTAATTTATTTTTTAATTTTGAGGGAGAAACTCCTAAGCTCCTGAGCTGGGCTTAAACTTTTGCCCCTCTTGCCTCAGCCTCCCTCAGTTGGTATCACAGCTACGAAAGTTGTATCTGTGCTGAAATCTTTTACGGGGCGTGCGTGTCTTCTTTTTTGTTTTACTTTTCAAAATTCTGTTTTTACAAAGTAACAAACTTCCAAAGTCTAAACTCCAGACTCCACTCACCAGGTATGACAGGGTTCATCTGTAATCCCAGCCCTCAGGAGGCTGAGGCAGGAGAAGTGCTGCAGAGCTGAGCACAGCCTGTTCAAGGTCAGACTGAATTATATACTGAGACCCTAGCCCAACATGAAATAAGATAAAGTAAAATAAAACCCAGACTCCAAGGCAATCAACGAGTCTTAAAGTCAGCATCATCAGTTTCACGACTAAGGTGTTTCTGATTGACTCCCATTGGCTTCAGAGATTTGTTGAAGAAAAGCAAACTTTGGTAAATCTTCTTTGTTCTTCAGTAAAGCAGTATGATCTCCCCATAAAATGTTACAGGTCTGTTGTTGGCTTTATGCCTAATTGTCACTTCACTGCACTGTTCCCAGGACCTTCATGCATGAGCTGTATCTCCAGCCCTTTTTAAGTTTTTAAATTTGGAGACATCTTGTTAAATCCCCAAATTGCCCAGGTTAGCTTCAAACTTGCCATGCTCCTGCCTCAGCCTCTTGCGTAGCTGGGATTACCTGCATGTTTCACACGTTCTCGTAATTATGTAATGTCCCTTTGGTTGTTTTGTTGTTTTTTCCATGGGTACAGAAATTCTATTGATTCTTATTTTTGAAGTTTTAAACTGTTTCTTATTAGTGTGTACTTTGCCATAGGTAATGATGATGCTCATCTTAGGGACTTTGGTTTGTTCTGGGTTTTGTTGTTGCTTTGTCTTTTTGAGACAGGATCATACTACGCAGTTCAGGGTGAATTCGAACTCACTTTGTAACCCAGGCTGGTCTCGAATTTGCCACAATCCTCCTGCCTCAGCCTCCTGAGTGCAGGGCTGACAGGTGTCAGCTATCCCATGCCCAGCTATCATAGGGGTTTTGTACCTTTTTCTCCCGTTCCCCTCCCTCCCTTTAATACCTCTTCCTCTCTCCATTTACAAAAGTTTTGTTTCCTTTTCTTCCTTCCATTCTCTTTTTAACAAATCCCTGTTCCTTTCCTTCCCGCCCCGGCCTTGTTCCCTTCCCCTTGAGCACCCTCTTCCTGCTGCCCACCCTCTCCCCTCAGTGTGCCCCTTACCCAGACAGAGAGACAACGGGGTCCTTAAACTCGTGAAGCTGATTTATCTCACCTAAGATTACGGCTCACGGTGCCTCCATTACCTAAAAACGACTCAGATTTATCTTGCTTTATGGTAGAATTGTACTCTGTTGTATATAAAAACCACACATCCTTTACCCATTCTGTGGCTGATGGGCACATGGACTGTTCCCAAGACTTAGCTATGATCAACGGTGCTGCTATAAACATGGGTATGCATGCATCACTGTGGTAGGATGGGTCCCTTTTTAAATTTTCATTTTGCTTTTGAGACAGAGTCTCGATAGATAGTGCAGGCTGGCCCTGAACTCACTATGTAGCCTGGGCCAGCCTTGAACTTGTGGCGATCCTCCTGCCTCAGCCTTCCAAGTTCTGGGATTACAGGCGTGCACTGCCAGCTCAGCCAGCATGATGCTTCTAATTCTTTCAGGAAGATGCCTAGAAGGGGACAGCTGGGTTCAATGGGCCCTCTGGGTATAGATTTTGAGGAATTGCCACACTGATTTCCATATTAGTCGTCCCATTTTACACTCCCGCCGACAGTGCCTGCCACCTCTCAACAACATCTGTTCCTGGTTGATTTCTTGATCATAGCCATCCTTTCTGGCATGAGATGGACTTCAGCGGAAGTCCAGTGTTGTTCTAATTTGGATTTCTCTAATGACCAGTGATGCTGAACATTTTTTTCATATATTTTCTATTTGTACATTTTCATCTGAGAAGTATCAATTCATTTCAGATGTCTATTTTTTTTTTGTCTGCGCTGTTCACGCTGACTTTTAGCTCCACTTTGTAGCCCAGGTTGGTTTTGATCTTGCAAGAATCCTCTTGCCTCAGCCTCCCGACTGCTGGGATTACAGATGTGAGCCACCATGCCTACCTTATAGATGTCTATTTTTAGAGTAAACTTTTAAATTGAGGGCAAGGGTCTGCTTTTTTCAAGTTCTTTATATGTCCTGTCTGAGGAGCAGTTGGTAAAAATTTTTTCCCATTTTGTGAGTTTTCTCTTCAGTTTGTTGGTAGTTTCTCTTGCCTGTGCAAAAAGCTTTATGATCAGATGTCATCCCAGTTGTTGATTCTCTATAGGTATTTCCTGTGAGCTCAGGGTTTTGTTCATAAAGTCTTTGCCTACAACTGTGAGTTTACTATTTTGTCTTCCAGTCCAGTGTTTCTGTCTTAATATTTAGACTTTTGGTCCATTTCAATTTTAGTTTAGGGCATGGTGTGAGCTATGGGTCTGGGGTCGGTTTTTGAATGTGGAAAGCCAGTTTTCTCAGCACCGTTTATCAAAGGAAAATTGTACTGATTTTCCACTATTAGTTTTTTGTTTTCAGCAATGTTCCTGAACTGCTGTATTTCTGGTAATGGTTTGCTGAGCCTCCCGTGTAGGCTATGATGTTATCTTTGAATAGCAAAATTTTATCTTTGTTTGGTTGTTGATTGTTTGTTTGTTTTGAGACAGGGTCTTGCTATGCAGTTTAGGCTGATTTTGAGCTCACGGTGTGGCCCAGGCTGGCCTCAAACTCGAGGTGATCCTCCTGCCTCAGCCTCCCGGCGGAAATTTTGTCTTTTGATCTTTAAACTCTTGCTTTTTGGCAGGCTTGGTTTGGAAGTGAGGTTTGTACTAAGGCAATTTCTGTTGGAATTTTTTACATTTGTTTGTGTGTTTGGTTCATTTTCCACAAAGTAATTGGTTTTTTCTTATGCAAATAAGACATACCAATAATAAATCAGTACGAAAGAGCACAAAAACCTGGTTATTGGTCATTTACCTGGAACTCAAAGATAGTGTTGAGTAAAACTTAGTAATAAGAGAGATTTTTTTACATTACTTTTAACTTCAGTGAAATATTTTCACCATTAAAATTAATAATCTAGGGGCCGGGGATACAGCTCAGTGGCACAAATGCCTGCCTGGCAGGCGCAATGTTGTGGCTTTGATCCCTGGTACCAAAAGTAGAAGAATAATGGTTAAATGTCTTGCGATCTGGGTAAATGATTTGGGGATGACAATGTGCAATGCATGTACTTTTGTTGCCCCCCTGATTGATGTGTTTTCAAGTTTTTTTTCTCTTTGAAATAAAATGGATTTGGGGGGGGGGATAATGGTCAAAGGCCAGGTGTGGTAATGCATGCCTGCAATCGCAGCACTAAGGAAGCTGAGGCAGGAAGATTGCTGCAAGTTTGAGACCAGTCTGGGCTACAAAGTGAGCTCAAGACCGGCCTGAACTGCGTAGCGAGACCTTGTCTCAAAAAGATAAATAAATAACTAAGCAAACAAATAAATAAATACAACAAACAGTGGTTTTATAGCTTGATGGTTTATCTTCTCTCATAGAAGGAACCTGATGGTTGTTTTAACCTTGAATGCACGGGGAATATTATCAAATGTATTTTCCTCATCCACTGATACAGTCAAGAAGCCTACAAATATTAGTTGAAGGAATTCCCTTTTCATTTTCGTGTTTTCCAATCTCTTTCATAGGATTTATTATTTTTTATTAAATGTATTGGTATATTTTAGATATGCATAACAATCACATTCATCACAGGGAATTTATACCTGTACATGACACATTTTTTTTTTTGGTACTAGGAATCGTACTCAGGACCTTGTGTTTGCCAAGCGGGCATCTGTGCTGCTGAGCTAAATCCCTGACCTTTTTTTTTTTTTGTCTCTTTGAGACAGGATTTTGCTACACAGTTCACGCTGGCCTTGAACTCACTTTGGAGCCCAGGCTGGTCTCGAACTCACAGTGACCTTCCTGCCTCAGCCTCCCAAATGTTGGGACGACAGGAGAGCAGCACCACCCCTAGCTCCTGTACATGACATATCTTGATTCTTCTTTCTTCCCCCTTCCTCTCCTCTCCCCTCCCTTCAACCCCTCTTCTCCTCCTTCTGTTTTCATTTTCAAAACAAGCCAAGAATTGGGTATCGGTTTCCTCATCTGTAACTTGAGCAGCCAGTCAAGGCACAGCCTCCCGGGCATCAGGAAGTGGCCGCCACTGTGGAGCAGAGTTGGGTCTGCCCAGCTCTGGGCCTGGTCCCACTGCCGCTGCGAGTGTTGGCGCTCCCTGGACGCTGGGTGCACCCAGGGTGTGCACAGCCAGGGCACGGAGGACGGGGCCACAGGCGCCGAGGGGCGGCGTCTGTCAACATGCAGCCCAGGTCCACGCCATCATCCCGACAGAGAGGGCTCCAGAACCATCTGGAGGGATCCAGGCGTCACCACGGTGGTGCAGGGGCCGCACCTCGCCTGGGAACTGGCGGCACCGCTGGGCACACCTGTAGTCCCCGCACTCGGGAGGCTGAGACAGGAGGGCCGGTGAAGATTCCAGGCCAGCCTGGGCTACGTAGCAAGACTTTGCTCAGGAAAAAAGACAAAACAAACAAAAACACACAAAATCAAAAGAGCACATAAAAAAGAAGAAACGGTGGCACCAACCGACACTGCCAGCCTGCCCCGTGGGGGGAGGTCACGGAGCACGCGCGCCAGGCCTTGGGAGAGGCACTGGGAGACAGGGCACATTCATCGGGGTAAATTTAAATTTCCGACCGAAAACAGCGTAAGCAAGTTATACAGATTCTGCGCGAGGCTCCCTCAGACGCGCGCGTGTGCGGACACACACACGTTACTTATCTGAAAATCAAATCCTGCGTTGTGTTTTATTTGCTGTAGCTGGTAACCCCGCGTATGAAGAGAATTATGCACAAAAATGTTTCACCTGAAAGAATTAAAAGGCTTGGAGAACGCCGAGATTCCATCTCGCTGTGGAAAGAATGGCTATCATTATGAAATCGAATGAAAACCAATGCGGGCCGGGCTCTGGGGGGGAGGGAAGGAGCCCTCCTGCATTGTTAGTGGGGGTGTAAACTAGCTCGATCGCCACAGAAATCAGCTTGGAAATTCCTAAAAAAAAAAAAAAAAAAAACACTAAAAATAGGAATTCCAGTAAATCCAACTATTCCCCTTCTAGGTATGCTCCCGAAAGAGTTAAAGACCTCATCTTACAGCGATGCCTGCATTCCTGTGTTTAAAGCAGCACGGTTCACAAGAGCTGAGTCCTGGAAACAGCGTGTTTGTCCACCCGCAGACGCCTGGGTTTAAAATGTGGTATTCATGCACGGCGGAGTACCACTGTGTCCTAAAAAAGGGCACGCTTGGGACACCTGTGGGGAACGGATGTACCTTGGGGCCCTAACCTTAAGTGAAATAATGAGTTTAAATAGCGCATGGTTTTTCTTATATGAGAAACACAGAACATAAACGAATTAAAGTGCAAAATGACAGACAATGGGGACTAGGGAGGTCGAGCTTTTGCAAAAATGGGGGGAGCGGGAGCCGGAGCGGGTGAGAGAGGGCGTGAAGAGGTGAAAGAGGACACTGCTGTCCCCGCGGTCTCTGCGCTCTGCGTGCCATCGCTGTGCCCGCAAACCTGTACTAATACAATATGTTTAAGAAGGATTAAGAAGTCCCTGGCTCCGAACTCCCGAGGGCACACGGCAGACATCCGCAGGGGGACGTGCGGCGAGTATCAGGTGGCACATTCCAGAGGCCTGCTGACCGGCCAGGGAGGGACTCCGGGCCAGATCGCGAGATTACCAGCCGCCTTCGTCCTGGCCCGGAACCCTTGCTCCACCGCGTGTGGGCGGCGGCTGGAACCGCCCGGCTCTGGGTGCAGATCTCGGCCGCCTTTTCCACCAGAGTGGAGAGGAGGCCGACGCGAGTGGAGGTCCTTTTGTTCTGCTTTGGTTTTAATTTCCGTTGGCCCGTGGTGGTGACACCCTGCTACCCCCGGAGCTGGTCACCAGCCCTAGGGCACCCTCTTTCCTGTGTGTCCCTGCCCCTCCCGTCCCTCCTCTGTCTCCTCGGGACACTCGTCAGTCAGGCCAGGCCGAGGGAACCAGCAGCTTGGCCGAGGCCTCTGAGACCAAGGCGGGAGCAAGTGACAAGCGGGCGGAGTCACCTGCTCTCCTCTCCGTTTGTCTGTCTGCTCCTGCTCTTGTCCGCACCTTGCCTTAGAGTGTGAAGGTGCCCTGTTCCTATAATTAATAGTCCCTGACTGCCAGGTGTGGTGGCACCTGCCTCTCATTTTAGATATTCAGAGAGGCTGAGGCAGGAGGGTCACAACTTCCAGACCATTCTGGGCAACATAAGATGAATCCGTCCCAAAATAAAATAAAAGGAGCCAGGGGTGACTATACCTCAGCACTCCCTGGGCTTAACCTCAGTCTCGGCCAAATTAAACACACACACACACACACACACACACACACACACACACACACACAAATCCAGTTATGTCCTTAACAGGAAGACCAAACACTCAAGCAAGATGTGAAAGCCCTTTGCTGTGTGCCTGGCCTGTCCAGGGACTGGCCTGCATCCCTGGGGAAGCCTGTGTGCCTCCTTCCCCAGGGCTTTCCCTGCTGGACAGGACCTCCCCACCCCCGTTACCCAGGGCCTGGGATAGGCTGGGGTGAACGGCACAGGGCCGAGCCTGGGCACCAGCCAGGGCCCAGGTCAGGCAGGGGGAGGGACGTCTCCCCTGCGGATGCTGCGCAGTGCTGGCCTTGCTCAGTGACCCGCAGGGCCCAGCACACCGGCCGCCCTGAGGGCAGGGTGCGGCCGGCATCGCTCTCCCCAGATCTCAGATCAACCAGAAAGGGGAGCCTCAACAGAAAGAGACGGAGCTTTTTAAAATGACATTTCCAGGAGAAGGCAGATGTTAGCACAGTGCCTCTCGGTATGCAGCTGTCAGACGGGACTCAGAGGCGCCTGGTGTCACCGACAGTGAGTGACACGGCAGACACAGATGTGAAGCTCAGGGCTGGGTGCCGAGTGCGAGGTCTGTTCCAGCTGCCAGTACAGCCCTTGGCATCTCTGTGGCAAAGCAACAGGCAGGAAGGAAAAACACTGCAAAGAAAAACCCGGAGAAGGAAGGGAAGGCTCAGAAGGTGCATCACGCATCTGTCAGGATGAATATGACCAAAGTAAGGAAGAAAAAGAAGTGGGGAGGCAGGGTACTAGAACCCCTGTGGTATACTGCTGGCGGGGTTGTGAGAATCATACCACTGCTATAGAAGCGGTTCGGAGGGCCCCAGGAGCCATGAACATAAAGTGTCTGTAGAGCCCAGCAATTTCCTAGGTGCACACTGAAAACAGAAAAGAGACACTCCAGTGAAAACTGGAGCCAGGAGTAGTGGCACCCACCTATCATCCCAGCACTCAGGAGGCTGAGGCAGGAGGATCCCCTTGAGTTTGAGGCCGGTGACCTTAGGCAAGATCCTGTCTGAAAAACAAACAAACGGAAAACTGGAACCCAGATATTCACAGCGGCACTACTGATACTATCCGAAGAGGCAGAAACAGCCGAATGTCAATCAACAGGTGGGTGAAGAAAATGTAGGGTATACACATAGCAGAATGGGATGAGAAGTGGGGTGCCCTGGGCAAGGTGGTGCAGGCCTGCAGTCCGAGCATTCTGGAGGCTGAGACGGCACCCCAAGTCCAAGGTCAGTCTGAGGAACTCGGACCGTGTCTCCGAAAGACCTTTTGTTAACGGGCTCCACTGAGTCCCCATGTTGCAAGACGGAATGTCATGTGCAGGGCGTCACTGCACAAGTGGGTCACAAAGACACTGAGCTCGGTGGAGTGCAGCCACCAAGAGCTCTCAGGAGCAGACGGTCGGGTTCTGTGACTCCATAATGGGCAGCGGATGGGACGCCTTGGAGCTCCGGAGCGGGATGGTTAGATCACACTGGGTTTTGTGGGTCTGGAATCGAACCAGGGTCTTTGCGCTGAGCTACGGCCTCAGCCATTTTCATTTTACCGTTTTGAGACAAGGTTCTCCCTGAGTCACCTAAGCTGGGCTCAAATTTCCCACCCTCCTGCCTCTGCTTCCCAGGGCCTGGGGTGGAGGGGGGGGTGTGCCTCTGTGCCCGGCTGGGTGCACCACACTCGTCTGGTACCAAGTGCTCCTGAAGTGTGTCCTCTTAGCCACTGAGACGGTGACCTTTATCGTTATGTTTAAAGTGTGCTCAAGTTTATTCCAAATTCAAAACCTGCCAAAGAATGCCAACACCTCCACAGGAAGTAAAGAATAAAGACATAAGAGGGAAAGATAAACTGCGATTCTGAGAGTTTCCACGTGGGAGGCCAGGGCAGCTCAGCTCAGTGCCCGGGTTTGCCTGGTGTCCAGCTGGCTGTGTGGTGGCCCGGGGGCCAGGATCTCCTTCTTCCTGCTCCCCTGCTAAGGCGTTCCCCAGATGAGCCTCCCGGCCGCTATGAGCGTCTGCCCAGGTTTTGCTGGCAGGGGGTGTAGGGCTGCTGTCTGGCTGCTGTGGGTCTGTGCTGGACGGTCACATCTTTGCCACAGCTGTCCCGTCTTTGGGACATTTTGTCTGCTTTTCCTTCAGCCAGTCTGAGTGTTTGACTCATTGGCCAAAAATCGGGACAAGCAGGGTTCAGGCAGAGAGGGTGCGTGATGACGGTAGAGTTTGACAATGGGGAGTCACGCCAGGCCAGGGCCTGGGTGGGGGGTAGGGCAGGACTACGGAGGCTGCGCCCGTCAGGGACTCTGGCACCAAAGGCAGCGATGCCAGCCGGGGTGCCAGCAGTCGCCTGGGGTGTCCTAGAGGTGCCGTCCTTTGCTGGAGACGGGGACACCCAGAGAGCAGCCCGTGCGCTGCCCACCTCCTCCTTCCTTCCCCGTCACATGCCAACACCCTGCAACTCTCCGGTGCCAGGCCGGGGAGCTCAGCTCGAGGGTGGACAAGGGTGGACACGCCAGCCGCGTGGGGGGAGCCGCTCGAGCGCCCCAGCCCTGGGGTTCTGTCCATCTTCATCACAAGTGGTGTCCTAAGAGCTCAGTGCCTCGGTGTCCACACCCCTGGAGTGCAGAGGGCCCTCTCAGCAGCCCTCTTCCGGCCCGGGGGCGCGGTCTTGGGTGCCGCCTTCTAGAGTGGCCATTGGGTCCACCAAGGTCTCACGCCCGTGTCTTTACCCCGTTGTCCTTTTGCATTTGAACACGCTGTTGAGCATGAACCAAACCCACTAACAGCGCAGCTTACCTGAGCAGCCTCGACCCTGACAGCACCCGAGAAATCCAGGAGTCAGACGCAGAACGTCAGGTAAGGCGAGGCCCAGGACCAGGGCCCCAGGCGGGTCTGGGGGCGCACGCTGGAGCCGGGGCCCGGTGACTGGGAACTGGAGTGACCGTGACCTGCAGGGTTCCTTCACTGCCTGCGGGCGGACCCTACTGCCCACCACCACAGGGTAAGGGCCATTGAGGGGCAGGGACTTGTTCCCCAGGTTTGCTGTTGACTGCCTCAGTTTACCTCAGTCTCTGAAGTTCACAGATCTGCAGGGCAACCTTCCCTTCCGGGGTGGGCTACAGTGGAACATTCTAGAAAGGGCTGGTTTTCTTTCAGAACCTCTTTCAAGTGCCTTGTGATGGTTTGTTTATTCCCGGAAGCCTCCCAAGGTACTCTGGCCTGGAAGAGAAGCGGAACACAGAAGTGGGAGTAAGAACTGGGGGCTGCAGGTTTCCACAGGTGGTGCCAGCCCCTGATGCATCTCTCAAGGCTCCCAGGAAGTGCTGGGTGTCACTGGTGTCACGGTCTCCCGGGGGACAGGTGCTGAAGGGAGGACCCTAAGTAGGTTTTTCTACAGAGCCAGGGGACAGAGCCAGGGTGACCTTGTGGTTTATCTGACAGTGAAAGAGGGCAATAACTTCTGCCCCAGGCCTGGCCACCAGGACACCCCAGAGGGACCAGCCTGGCACCCTAGTCCAGCGTTCCGCAGGGCAAGCGTGGCCAGGGGCACAGAGGCCAGGATGCAGCGCTCCTTCAGGACGAGCGGGGGCGGCCCTTAAAACTCCCCCAGGCCTTACACTCCGCAGGGCCAGCTGTGAGATTTGACAGTTACTCTGTCTGCCCGGCTTCCTCACTTGGGAGGGGCTGGCATTGAATTTTCAGACGTTTCCGGAGAAGCATCAGAAAAATGTTAACAGACAGACTTCCCTGCTGCCTACTTTAGGCCAAACAATCAACTTTCATTTGGCCTAAATCAAATTTAGGCCAAACAATCGGATGGTGGGCCGAGGTATTAACACCAGCATTTACTTACAATGGCCTTGTATGGGCTGACAAGCTGCCTCCAAGCTGTTACTTTGTTGCTGCTCTGGGGTTGTTTTAGTGCCCTCTGTGTGGGTTTTTCAAGAAGACTCCAGTGACTCGGAAGCTCGTCTTTCTCAAATAGCAAGGCAGCAGCAGAGGACACTTCCGTGGCTTCCTGGCCTGGCGGTTCCAGGTCCCCAGCCGCTCCCCGAAGGTGCCGTTCGTTCATCCTGTTCTCGCTGGTTCAGACCAGCACCCCGCAAGAGAGGCGTCCCAGTGCATGGGTGTACCCCAGTGTGGTGGTGGCGGCCTGAGGCTTGTCCAGTTTTTCCTGCTCTTACTGAGATAAAGAGAGCGTCCTCCTGCGGGCGGGCACCTGGCTGTGTTCGCCTGTCCGGCTCGTGGTTGTGAAGATGCTGTCCCAACAGCTGCAGCTACTGAGTCACGGGGTCCGCATGGTTTTCCGATCTTTTGGGGGTACTGGGAACAGATCCCAGGACCTTTTCACTGGCTCCTTCTCTAGCCCTTTGGAGAAGTTTCTGGATCTCACCAAGTTGCTAGAGTTCTCAGGCTGGGCTCCAGCTGGCAGTTCTGCTTCAGCCTCCCCAGTGCTGGGATTACAGGTGTGTGTTACAGTGCTTGGCTAGACTTCAGATCTCACTAAAAACTCTCTTACTCACTTGGGAAGCTGAGGCAGGAGCATCGCCAGCCTGGTCACACAGAAAGACCTTAGAGGCTGAAATTTTAGCACCAGGCCTACAGATTAGTCTCCTAACTATGTAAATAGACTCTGGATAACTTCTTGGAAATGCAAGACCCCCGAGGGTGCCTAAGTGTTCCTTAAACCCTACTAACCTTTAGGTGGAGAGGATATTTAATCAGGCCGAGATCCTATCGATTGGGATGCGATAACCTCAAAGTACAGTAATTACGGGGTGGGGTGAGGGGGAATTCCTGTTTACCTTGGAGGCCAGGCTGCGGCCCATCCTGCAAGTCACCCCCGGGGGAGCTGGAGGGAGGGGTCGTTTCTCCCGTTTCCTGGCTCTGCCCAGCTGGGGAAGATAAACGGTCACTGAGCTGGCCGGCAGGTGACGCATGCCCTCCTCCTGCAGCCCCTGTGTTTGCAGGGAGCCCTTCGGGATGACGGCAGGGAGGATGCGGGCCCTGCGGGAGCAGGTTCTCTGGTACTGAGCCGCGGGCTGGTGGTAGTGGTGGGCCTCAGACATGCATAGTGGCTGATGCCTACGATCCCAGCATGCTGCGAGGCTGAGACGGGGGAATCCCAAGTTTGCGTCCAGCCAGGGCAACTTAGCAACTCAGTGCGAGCCTGTCTCAAAATCAAATCAAATCAAATCAAATCAAATACAAAATAAAGGGCTGGGGATGTAGTTCAGAAGGTTCCGTGTTTACGCACACACGGTCTGACATTCTGTGTGTGTGTGTGTGTGTTTGCGTGTGTGTATGTGTGTGCTTCTCCAGGCAGGAGTCCTGTACTGCGCGGTGTGCGGCTTTATTTAATCACTGCATGTAGGGTGTGGGGTGCTGGGGACCGTGCCACCTAGGGGCTCCCCACCGAGCCACACCCCAGCCCTGAGTGGCACATTTCATTCTGTGTGAGTTCAACAGAGCAAGGGAACTGGCACCTCCACCATTTCTTTCTTTTTTCTTGTACCAGGAATCAAACTCAGGACCTCGCACTTGCCAGGTGGGCGCTAGTGCCACTGAGCTGTATCCCCGGCCCATCTGCCATGTCGAACGTTTTTCATTTTTAAGATTTTCAGCCTGGGAACATTCAAAACGCTCTCCTACCAGCTAGTGTGAACTAATTAATTGTCGCCCGCCGCTGTCACCCTGCTGTGCTATAGAACCTCAGCGTCGCCCCTCCGCCCTCCCTGCCTGCCCACCCTCGGTGGCCACTGCCCTACTCCGAGTTTCACTTATTACAGTGTCCTCCATATTGCCGCAAGTGACAGGGCTCCCTTCCTTTTCATGGCCGACTAATATTCCATAACATGTGCACGGCACATTTTCTGCGTCCACGTGTGCACTGCTGGGAGCTCAGGTGTCGTGAATACTGCTGCAGTAAGCGCCCACAGCTGGACGTCACTGGACGCACTGCTTCCCTTTCCTCTGGCTCTGCACTGGCAGGAGGCTTGCTAGATCCCGTGGCCAGTCTATTGAGCGGCCATTCTACTCCTGTTTTGTTTTTATTTTTATTGAGACAGGGTCTCACTGTGTGGCCCAGACTGGTCTAGAACTCACGGTCCTGCTGGCTCACCCTCTAGAATGCCCGGGTGAGCGTTGTAGACCATCATTCCCGGCTATTTCTGCTCTTTAAAGAAGAAACAAAAACCCTCTCCACACTGTTTTGATACTTGCTGAACTAATTTATCCTGGCCTGACAGTGTAGGTGAGTCCTCTGCCCGCTATGTGACTGTAGCTCAGAGAAGCCATTCGCTCTGCGCTGAATCCTGGAGAAAGACGCCCGACCTCTCCATCCCCTGAGCACGGTAACAGCCACAGCTTCGCTGTGGGGGCACAGTGCCCCCAGAATGGCCCAGATGGACGCCAGACACCAGTGCTCTGCCCCCAGCGCAGCCAGGACGACCCTCACTTTGGGGTGCAGACCTGACCGCCCCGAATTCTCACAGCAATGCAGGGAGAGGAGGCAGGACGTCTGCCCAGGACTTTCTGACCTCAGAATCCAAGAGAAGAATCGCCGTGCCAGGTGGCGGTTTAGCCGAAACACCCACCCTTCGTGGCCCTGGGACCAGGCAAGCTGCCCTCACGTTGCCTGTCCAGTGCGAGGGGCTCTAGAAAAGGGGATTTCTTACTGTCACTACTGTGGGAAGCAAGTGGGATCAGTAAAAGCTCCTCGGTCGCTTGCCCCAAGAAACACTGGTCCCAGCAGATACGACCGGGTCACCCCTCACCCCGCCTTGCTGGTCTCACCTCTCCCCGACCCTCAGCCCCGAGCTGGCCCAGTCCTGGCTGGTTTCTTGCCATAAAGATCCACCTCGAAACAGCCCTTCCAGGGCCCCGTAAATACCATTCCCTAATTTCTCCACCAGGAATCTCTGCTGACAAGATGTTCTCCCTGGCTGCAGGAGATGCAATAAACCCTGATGAACGGGTTTGGCTATGGAATTACGCCCGTGGAGTTAAGGGCCTATGAAAGCACTAGACAATGTTTTCGGTTATTCTCCTGCAGGACGGACAAAGCCGAATGTGTCTGGCCAGGGAATGGTCCCCA
>PVJX010024996.1:0-27434 GCA_004027295.1 Dolichotis patagonum | reverse complement strand
CCAGTAACTGAGGGTGCAGGAGGTAACTCACCACGCATCCAGAGGAAGCTTTAGAACACCACTCAAAGCAAGGAAATATAGAAAAATGGCAAAAGAAAAGACCAAAAGGCAGGCTCAAAACTCCAGCCCTCCCCAAGAAAGCTTAGCAGCCATGTACATAGAAGATAAAAGAAGCCAAACAACTGAAATGTCTGAAATGATATCAAATGAAATAAAGATGCAACTAGGGGAATTTATGGAGAAATTTAAATCAGTAGTACTGGCCCACATAAAAGAAGAAATGATAAAAACAGTGAAAGAAGTAATGAACACATGTACTGAAAACACAACTAAAAAATTAGAGAAACAAAGCAAACAGATAGAATCCATGAATGAATACTATAAGAAACCAGAATACATAAAGCAGATTCAAAGAGATACAGAGGAAATAAAAAATGCTATGGAAACCTCCCAAACCGCCTCAATGAAACTGAAGATAGAATTTCAGACCTCGAAAATATGATTGCAGCCAATAAACACAAAAGGAAAGATCTCTTAAAAATATCAAAGAATCAGGAAATAACAATTCAACACCTGCAATATGATGCAAAGAAAAATAACATAAGATTAATAGGGATAAATGAAAAAGAAGGGGACAGCCCTAATGATATCAAGAGGATAATTACAGAAGTAATAGCTGAAAACTTCCCAAACATGAGAAAAGAAACTGACATTTGGATAACTAAAGCACATAGAACTCCAAACAACCTTAACCAAAATAAAACTACACACAAAATAATCACCATCCCAGAAATTCATCATAAGATCAGAATACTAAAAGGGGTTAGAGAGAAAAGACAGATCACCTATAAAGGAAAACCTATCAAAATCACAGCAGACTTCTCAACACAAACAATGAAATCAAGAAGAGCATGGAGTGAAGTCTTTCAGATCCTAAAGGAAAACCACTTCCAACCCAGACTGACGTACCCAGCAAAACTTTTATTCAAAATGGATGGAGAAATAAGGTACTTCCGTGACAAAGAACAGCTGAAGAACTTCATGAACACCAAACCAACCCTACAAAGAATACTGAAAGACATTCTAGATATCCATGGGATAAAAACACCAAGCAAGGAAGACAATTAAACAGAATGGAAAGGTAAAGTTACAACAGCAGAAAGATAACATGTAAACCCTAATCAATATACAACAGTTAAAACCATTAGTGTAAATGGCCTCAACTCACCAATCAAAAGAAACAGACTGGCAGAATGGATCAAGAAACAACATCCAACCATATGCTGTCTACAAGAAACCCATCTAACCCAAAAGGACACTCATAGACTGAAAGTCAAGGGATGCAAAACACTACTTCATGGAACAGGAAACCAAAAGAAAAAAAAAGCGGGAGTACCCATCCTGTTTTCAGACAATGTGAATTTCAAACCAAGAATGATCCAAAGAGATAAAGAAGGTCACTACATACTAGTTAGGGGAAAACTTCAAGAGGAAGAGATAACAATGTTAAATATATATGCACCAAATTCCAGAGCACCCAGCTATATAAAGCAAATACTAACAGAAATGAAAAATCAAATAACCAATAACACAATTATAACAGGAAACTTTAATACACCATTGAAACAAAGGGACAGATCAACTACACAGATCAGCAGCAAAGACATAAGAGAACTGAATCGCACCTGTGAACAAATGGACTTGATAGATATATACAGAGTGTTCCATCCAACAACATCAGAATATACCTTCGTCTCAGCAGTACATGGGACATTCTATAAAATAGACCATATACTAGCCCACAGAACATATTTAAGTAAATACAAAAGAATTGAAATTATCCCATGCATGTTATCGAATCATAGTGCCGTGAAAATAGAAATTAACAATAAAAGCAACTGCAAAAACCTCACAAACACATGGAAACTGAATAATATACTCTTGAGCAACCAGGAGGTCACAGAGGAAATTAAAGAAGAAATTAAACAATATCTACATGCAAATGAAAATACAAACACAACTTACCGGATTTTGTGGGACGCAATGAAAGCAGTCCTCAGAGAAAAATGTCTTGCATTGAATTCCCATATCAGGAAGACAGAATGAACACGAATCAGCAACCTGATGCTACAACTCAAACATCTAGAAAAAGAAGAGCAAGCCAAGCCCAAAGCCGAAAGAATGGAGGAAATTATAAAGATCAGAGCAGAAATTAATACAATAGAGACTAAGAAAACGGTACAAAGGATAAATGAATCAAAGTTTGGTTTTTTGAAAGAATAAATAAAATTGATAACCCCCTGGTCAACCTTATTTAAAAAGAGGAAAGAATAAACAAAAATTCATGCAATAAGAAATGAAAAAGGTGAAATTACTACAGACTCAGTGGGAATACAGAAGATCGTCAACACCTATTTTGAAAATGTCTACTCTCATAGTTTCGATAACATTGAAGAAATAGACAGATTCCTAGATACATACTGAAGTTGGCTCAGGAAGATGTAAAAATGCTGAACAACCCATTTTCTATTACTGAAATTGAAAAATGTAATTAAGCCCTTGCCAACCAAAAAGAGCCCAGGCCTAGATGGATTCACTGCAGAATTCTACAAGGAATACAAAGAAGACTTAATTCTGACACTCCTCAAACTTTTCAATGAAATCAAAAGGGAAGCACACCTTCCTAAGTCATTCCGGGAAGCAAATATCACTCTATTACCAAAACCAGAGAAAGACTCAATTAAAAAAGAGAACTATAGGCCAATCTCCCTAATGAACATAGATGCAAACATTCTCAATAAAATATTGGCAAACAGGCTGCAGCAAATCATCAAGAAGATTATACATCATGACCAAGTGGGATTCATTCCAGGAATGCAGGGATGGTTCAACATATGCAAATCAATAAGTGTAATTCACCATATAAATAGAGCCAAAAGGAAGAACCACATGATCATCTATAGATGCAGAAAATGCTTTTGATAAGGTCCAACACTCATTCATGATAAGAACTTTACAGAGAATTGGAATAGAAAGTCTTTACCTCAAAATGATAAAGGCCATCTATCACAAACTAACAGCCAGCATCATATTAAATAGTCAAAAACTGAAAGCCTCTACCTTAAAATCATGCACAAGACAAGGATGTCCCCGGTCATTGCTCCTGTTCAACATAGTACCAGAAATACTAGCCAAAGTAATTAAACAAGAGAGAGAAATAAAAGGAGTAAAGATAGGAAAAGAGAAAGTTAAATTATCATTATTTGCAGGTGACATGATACTTTACATAGAAGACCCCCAAAACTCTATTGAAAGACTCCTAGATGTAATACATAAATTCAGTAAGGTAGCTGGATACAAACTGAATACTCAAAAATCAATAGCATTTCTATACACTAGCAACAAAAGTACAGAGAGAGAAATAAGAGAAGCCACACCCTTTACACTAGCATCCAAGAAAATGAAATACTTAGGAATTAATCTCATGAAAGAAGTAAAAGACCTAATGCGAAAAGCAAAATTGAAAATTATAATACCCGGAAAAAGGAAATGGAAGAGGACCTCAGAAAATGGAAAGACTTCCCCTGTTCATGGATAGGAAGAACAAACATGAAAATGGCCATTGTCCCAAAATAACTATAGAGATTCAATGCAATCCCAATCAAAATACCACTAACATACATCATAGATCTAGAGAAATCACTCATAAAATTCATCTGGAACCTGAAGAGACCTAGAATAGCAAAGGCAATTCTAAGCAACAAAGCAAGGCAGGAGGCATCACAATCCTCGACTTGAAATTATACTACAAAGCTACAGTAATAAAATCACCATGGTACTGGTATAGAAACAGACCCGAGGATCAGTGGAATAGATTGGAAGATACAACCACAACCACAAACTCACTCAACCACCTTATCTTTGATAAAGGGACCAAACATGCTCGCTGGAAGAATGACAGTCTGTTTAACAAATGGTGCTGGAAAAACTGGCTATCCATAAGCAGAAGACTAAAACTAGACCCATGCCTATCACCATGTACTAAACTAAAATCTAAATGGATCAAAGATCTACATATTAAAACAGAAACACTAAATCTGCTGGATGACAAAGTGTGTAAAAATCTCAAAGATATAGGGGTAGGAAGAGAATTCATGAACAAGAATAAAACTACACGGGAAATACTTCCCAGAATCAATAACTGGCACCACATCTTATAAAAGACTTTCTGCACATCAAAAGAGATTTCCAGCAGAGTGAAAAAAAGCCCACAAATTGTGAAACAAACCTTAATGGACAATCCCCCAGACAAAGGAGTTCTGTCTAGAACTTATGAAGAATTAAAAAAATCACACCCTCAAAATTCAAAGACCCAATCCAAAAATGGGCATCTGAAATGTATACACAGTTCTCAGATGAAGAAATAAAAATGGCAAATAAATACATGAAAAAATGTTCATCATCATTAGTCATGAGAGAAATGCAAATTAAAACCACACTGAGATTCCATCTCACTCCAGAAAGATTGGCCAAGATAGAAGACACTACCAACAACGTGTTGGAGAGGCTGTCGGGCAAAAGGAACTCTTCTGCACTGTTGGTGGGAGTGTAGACTGGTGCAACCACTGTGGAGGTCAGTCTGGAGATTCCTCAAAAAGATGGATCTGGAGGTCTCATTTGACCCAGCTATTCTGCTTCTGGGCATATTCCCAGGAGATCTGAAAACATCATACCACAGTGATATATGTGCACCCATGTTTATAGCAGCACAAATTGTGATAGCCAGATCTTGGAAAAACCCTAAGTGCCCATCAACTGAGGAATGGATAAAAAAGTTCTGGTATTTCTATACAATGGAGTACTACTTAGCTCTAAAGAATGAATACATTGAGATATTTATAAATAAATGAACACGACTTGAAACAATACTCATAAGCAAAATAAACCAAACTCACATGTGTAAATACTCTATAGTCTCCCTTGGTAAGAGTATATAAGATTTTATGGTAATCATGAGTCCCCATCTCATAGCTTTGAAACCTTTCAGTGTTTTCATTCATCAGTTGGAATGGTTTTATCCTGTTTTATTTGACTTAATTATACATGATGCTATGAACAGTTGTTTTGAAGAGAACAAAACATTATGACAGCTATTGATGATTTAATACTGTCCTTCTTAGAGGTCCTACTAAGCTTCTATTCTTCTATTTACATTGGTTCTATCTATCCCATTGTGTATTATTGGTATTTGAATATGTGTGAAAGTATAGACAAAAATTTTTATTGAAAATGTGATATTAGAGTACCCATTGATCATTCTCTGTTATTCGGTTCAGAATCCCCTGTAATTCTTTCACACTTTGAATGGTTTTATACTTTTTTTTCTGTTTGATATTATTGTATTTGAAACTATGTTCAACTATAGCAGAAAAAGAAATATTGTGATAGCTATTGTTAATTTCCTGTTGTCTTAATGTTAAGTATTGTGTTGCCTATGTTGTCCAGTTCCGATCTGCTCTGTACTGACCTCTTTGTCTTATTCTCTTTAAAATAAAATAGAAAAAAAGAAAGTACTCTAAAATATATAACTCTATGTATGTTTAATTGTGTAAGATAGATGACCATATTACTCTTTTTGTTAGATGGTTGAGAAGAACTTGTAATAGTCACACTGTTTGAATATCTACTTTGTATGCTTTAATTTTGTAACTTGGACAACTATTTATAAGATGACAGCATGTAATTTATCAAGTAGTGATTTCTTCATGCTTTTTTCTTTTCTTTTTTTCCTTTGGAATTCTGTATTGTTCCTACCCTATATTCTATTTTGTTTTGTTGGGCAATTTTTCTCTTTAAATAAAAATTAAAAAAAGAAAAAAGTTTCTTCACTTCAAAAGAAATCACCAACAGAGTGAAAAGAAAACCCACAGAATGGTAAAGAATTTTAGCCAGCACCCCCTCAGACAAAGGACTTATATTAAGAATATATAAAGAATTGAAAAACATTAATGCCCCCCAAATGCAAAGACCCTCTCTAAAAATGGACAGCTAAGATGAACACACAGTTCTCATATGAAGATATACAAATGGCAAATAAATACATGAAGAAATGTTCACCATCACTGGTCATTAGAGAAATGCAAATTAAAACAACATTGAGATATCATCTCACTCCTGAAAGAATAGCTGCCATCAAGAAATCAAAGGATAACAAATGCTGGCAAGGCTATGGGGAAAAGGGAACACTGCTCTACTGTTGGTGGGAGTGTAGATTGGTGTAACAACTATGGAAATCAGTATAGAGGATTCTAAGAAGACTAGGACTGGATGCTCCATTCAACCAAGCTATTCTCCTTCTGGGTATTTTCCCAGAGAAACTGAAATGTTCACATCACAGTGATATATGTGCACCCATGTTCATAGCAGTACAATTTTAATATCTAAATCTTGGAGACAACCAAGATGCCCATCAACTGCAGAGTGGATGAAAAAGATGTGGTATTTTTACACAAAGTAATATTACTCAGCTCTAAAAAAGGATGATCTTGAGGCCTTCATAGGGAAATGGAGACAACTGGAGACTATCCTCATTAGTGAAATAAATAAGAACCACATTTATAAATATCACATTGTTTCTCTAGTGTAAAAAGTAATAAGGACTGTAGGAATAATAAAACCCAAAATGTGTAATTGCTACTCTAAAAATAGAGGAAAAGAAAGTGCTCTAACTGATATAACTGCATGTGTGTTTAAGTGTGTAAGATGGATGACCATGTTACTGTTTTTGTTGGAATGTTGAGCAGAACTGTTAACAGTCTCACTGTTTGAATGTCTACTTTGTATGCTTTAATTTTGTAACTTGAACAACTATTTGCAATAATGACAGTATGTAATTTATCAAGTGGTTATTTCTTAGTGTTTTTGTTTTTGTTTTGAGTAGCAGTCTGAGTGGAAATGATTATACAGAATAAGGAGACTATGCCAAGGAGAAATGTGACACGTCATGACAAAAGTTCCATGGTATACAGGATGTCAATCAGTATAATTTTCACCCAATGTTTTCAATTAAGAAAATCTAAAATTTTCTCATGGAATTTTAAACAGACAATAGGAAACACTGTATTCTTTTATGCATTATGTAAATATGCACACATATGTAAAATGGTAATAAGGACTGAATTGAAGATATTGTTTAGATTAGTGTTGAAATCTTTATTATTCAGGTATGTCCTCTAGGCATAATAAGGCAGAATATGGGTGTAGGAACCTTTCACTATACAAGTGAAGTATTTTCCATTTTAATACTGTTTGGGTGGGGTTCATTGTAACATTTTTAAAGATATTGATATTTTTTAAACATTATGATATTTTAGATTTCCATATCATTTTACTTTTTCTACTTTACCTGATGAATGTGCAAAACTTTTATTTTCAAACAGATATGAAGGAAAATAAAAAATGTTCCCTTCTAGAGTTTTGACCAATAGATATTTATAGGATTTTGCATGTCTTGTAGTTGCACCACTCACTGAAGAAACTTCGATTTACCAATCCTGTGGGAGAAAAAGTGGATATGGATGAGCAAAAGAACCTGGCTGCAGAGTATGACATTCTCAACTTTTGGAATCTTCCAGAGGGTCTTAGAATGAAAGTAGGACTATCCCCACATGTTCCACGTAGTCAGCAATTGTCTTTAAATGAGGATGTGATAGAGCAGGGCACAGGAATTACAGAGGTAATTTAGTTGTAGTTGTAATGGGTTTTATTAACTATAAATGACAAAATTGTGCTGTGAGTATTTTGTAAGTGCATTAGCTTGGTAACTATTCATGTGAGGAACCTGGAAAGTTACATTTCAGGTTAAAATTTTTCTAATTTATTTTTGTGCCTACACAATTTACTTTTTCCCTAAAATTCTGAAGTAGTAGGTAGAAGTCCAAGAATTCACCAATACAAATATAACTTTCCTCAGACTCCCCGCTCGGTGTGCAGTGAGAGCTGTGACCCTGGACTCAGTAAATCCCCTCAGGAGGGAAAGCCTGCCTGCTGCTTCTATTGTTGCCCAGAGAATGAGATATCCAATGAAACAGGTAAGTTCATGCCTTCCAGAGAGATTCTCTATTTCTCATTTATTCTAACTTCTGCCTAGAAAATGGAAAGCAATGAAAAGCTTGCTAAAATATAATTACTCCTTCCTTTAGTACCTGACTTAATTGTTGTACCCAATCCAGCATCACCTGTCACTATAAAGTGGCTTGGTGTAGGATTTAAAATTAACCAATTGGTTTTGTATGTTTAATTTGTGAGTTGGCCCAAGGCCTAGACCCATTGTTTGGAGATAGGCAGTGGACTCAGTAAGTGAAACTCTATGGATCACTGGTATTGGTTGAGACATGTAGTGGCCTATAATGTGGTGATGCCTCAAAGTGCAGGATAAGGTCACAGCTAAGGATTCCTGATTCCCACCCCAATTAACTAAATAAAGATTCCTGCTGCAGGCATTTAATTCCTGTAGTGAAAGTCAACCTGGAGACTTTCTCCTAAGATAGTTCTCCTAAATTAATATAAGATACTTCTAAATTAGCACAGTCTGTTACTTGGAAAAGTCATTAAACTCCAAGTTCCTACTCAGTTTCCTGCATTTTCTACTCTAGCTCCTTTCTTCTTTAGAAACCAAATAAATACTGGTTGTCCAGAGAAGTTCCTAGTCTCAGCCCCTAAAATCTTGAATCCTCTTAATTTGTTTGGATACTCCTGGAGCCCTAAAATTATACAACTTGCCTCATCTATTTAAGCCTTTTCCATTCACTCATTTGGGAGGTTTAATCCATGATACTTCAGTCCCTTTAACATTCCTTGATTAATTTTACTAGAATCATCAAAAGCACTCTTTTCACTATAATCCATTTGTAAATAATACCATTGTGTAAATTTCATCATCTTCATAGTTTTCAGTGCTGTTTTAGTAAGTACCAATGTTGCAGGAAAATTCTCAAGTCAAACCAAGAGGAAGACTTGGCGCTGAAGAGGTAAGGCCATGTTTAATCTTTATGCCTTTGCCAGTGGACACTTGACTCTTCATACCAGTGGACTTTGGGGTCATTCTGAAATACAACAGTACCAACTTCACAGAAGCTTGCTTTATATAGAACTTAGAAAAGGGAGGTACAAAGCAAGTAAGAAAATATTACATATTTGGTTACATGCATTGAATTATATACTGACAGGTAGGCTAGTTTTGACAGATTTGATGAAACAAAGGAATTCTTTATCAGAATATAGAAGCATTCTGGGAACACAGGGATGGGCCTGTTTCAGGGTGAGCATAGTTAGGGTGTCCTTGACTAGCCTAGAGTACTTTAAGGTATAGAAAATTACCCTGACTCAGTGCTTATAAGAGGTATGCAGCTGGGTTTTAGACAACATTAAGGTCAATTGAATTCAGGAGCATAAAGTTGCTCAGAAACTTTCAATGGCTATCTACCTGTGAAAAACCTACATATTTACTACCTCATCAATATGTGCCCAACACCAACACTTCACCTTTTAAGATATGTGTAGAACACAATGAATATGTGAGATATGAGTATTTTTTCTTTCCAAGGACCTAACACTATTTCAACACAGTTCAAGTGCTCAGAGTTTTGAGTTTTGCTTACAAAAATGTCTTTCAGCTACAACTAAATGAGGTCATGTCTACTATGCCAGAGTCTCCAGAAATTCAGAGGTGTGCAGAAGAGACAATATTCAATTGCAGGAAATAAAATTAAAGCCATTGGGATCTGCTGTAATGATTTTCCATGTAATGAAATAACTGGGGTTTAGTAGGGGATACTATATTCAATATTTTAGAATAACATTTTATTTATTTTAGTGGGGTTTTTTGAGGCATATTCTGTCAAAAATGTACAGGTTAGCTTTTAGTAAACTGTGTATCTCAGGCTTACTTTGAGTTCATGGCAACCCTTCAGTCAGCCTTCTGAGTTCTGTGATTATAGCTATTTGCCACCACATGCAGTAAGAATAATGTTTCCAATTTCACTAAAAAGTAATGTTACTATCATATCTGATGAATGAGGGGGACATAAATTCTGAATGAGGTCAACAAATGTGTCAAATGGCACATTCCCACTTACATTATATTCAAAATAACTAGATGAAGGTTCAATGTTATTAAAACATGGGAGGGTAGTTTGGACATGGAATAGAGTGTGTACAGGGAACCAATGCTGCAGTTTTTCTGTATCACAATTACCATGTTGTAAACACTTGTATTTGTTATTTTAAATCATGACAGGTTGAAATCACCTCTCTGCTTAAGCTTTCCCATGTTTTGGTCACTGATATATAATTTACTTTCATCTCAATGAATAATTTACATATTTTGTAAATGTGCTAAAATTATATGTTGCATGATAGTTAATTTTCATATCATATAAAAATATTTGCATTTGTGCAGTGTATCTTTTATACTGATTTGTTATATACTAGGTCCATTATATGTATCATTTAAACATAGAACAAGTGCACCAAACAACAGTTCTTTTATGTTTTAATAAATAAAATTCTCTAAAACATAGTTGCTAGAAAATAAGTTAACAAATTAAAACAGTTGAAACTGAAAATATCATTCATTAAACATTGCTGTCTGAAGCTAAAATCATCTTTGGAGACATATATATATATATATATATATATATATATATATATATACAAACCTAAACTGAAATTCTACATCTGAAAGATTTAGCACAAACAATAAATGGGATAAAAAAGGAAACAAAGTGGAAGACAGGAAATAACAGGGATATAGGAGAACATAGATGTCTTTAAAAATAAAATTAAAAAGTTGATTTTAGTAATATAATAAAACTAGTAATCCTTAGTGAATGTGATCAGAAAGTAAAAGATGATTTGCAAGACCAATAATACAAACATTGAGAACAGAAACATCTGAAATAAATACAAGCATTTTGTAAGAAAATATAAATAACTCTGTATCAATGTTCTTGAAAATTCAAATGAAATTCCTGAATTTACAAATACCAAACAAAATTGTACAAAATAGCACATCTAAATAAAATTTGAATCCATACTATATTTTTCAAACATTCAAGAGAGTACCATTACTAAATTATTCAAACATGGGAAACTCTGCATTTTATGAGTAAACATGCACTATGCTACTCAGGTGTGACAATGAAAAATCAAACATCGCAAGCAACTATCTCCACTTTTGTTTTATCTTTGCTTGAGACAGGGACTTGCTATGTAGTTTAGGATGCCCTTGAAGTCACTATGAAGCACAGACTGGTCTGTAATTTGCAAGAATCCTCTAACCTCAGCTTCCCAAGTACTGAGATTAAACGTTATGCACCCACTCCTGGCTTGCTACATCCCTTCCTAAATCAAAAGCTTATTTCCTGTTTTTATATGTGCTATAGATTAAGGAGGCTACATTATGGTTAAATTTTGCTTACCTGATATAAGTCAAGGGACTGGATTCTAGGAAAAAACATAACAAATATCAAAAAATGAATTAGTATGTAAAGAAATTGAATGCTTACCAACAACTTATAAGAAAATGATAAGAGATTTTAATAAAGTATGAATAATATGAAACTATGTTAATGTCACAAAAATGTTGACAGAGTCATTCAATGTTATAAACAAACATGAAGCAGGACTGCCTCAATTCACAGGCTTCTACCACATGGTCTTGTGGAAATGCCAGCCAATCAATAATGTCAGGAAAACAAATAAAATCAACACATATTTGGAAATAAAAACCATAGCAATGCTATTGTGCAATGATAAGAGTGTGCAAGTGTAAAATCCAGGTAAAATAATCATTAATTGAACTGATTGCTGATTGAATACCAAGATAAAATGCAAATAAATCATTCATCTTACCTGAGAATTGGAATTTTAAAAGATATTTATTGTATCATAAACTATAAAATATTTAGAAAGAAATTGCGAAGTGTTCAGATGTTTCTATCAACATATACATAACAGGAAAATATTAAGAACACTAAAACTGATAAGAATTGGTAAATAGTATTTGTGTCAAAAGGGTCAATAATTCTAAGATATTCATACATTAGACTGTCATATGGATATACCATCCTATTGCAATCAATGTTCCACTATGCTTTGTGGTAAAACCTGCAAATATTCAGAGAAATTAATACTCATAAAATGCCAAGGGATATATTTATTTCCCTGGAAGTTAGAAAATGTAGCTCATGGTGATTTCAGTGAGTGCTCTCTCTCTGAATGAACACCTAGTTTACCATTTAATTTATACAGATATATATTTAACAGTTCATGAGGATGGAAACATCTCAAGAAAAAATGATAAAAATGGAAAATAAATATTAGTGCTGTATAGTGCAGTTTAAAGAAGTAAAACAATACTTACTTGAAATTACTGGGCATATAAAAACATAAGAGGATAGTTAGGTTCAACTAGCCCAGTATACTCTTTTGCACAAAGGCTCTCACTAATGGTGAACTACTGAAACTGCACTGAGAAAATTTGCATTTTTTGTTAGATATGAAGCAATGTGTGAAATGTCCAGACCATCAGTATGCAAACATTCAGAGAAATCTCTGTCTCCAAAAAGCTGTGATTTTTCTGGCTTATGAAGAACTTTTCAGGAAGGCTCTGGTTGGTACTGCCCTGAGTCTCACTGTGCTCACAGCTGCTGTCCTTGGGCTCTTTGTGAAGCACCGAGACACTCCCATTGTCAAGGCCAACAACAGGGCTCTCAGCTACACCCTGCTCATCTCTGTCACCTTCATTTTCCTCTGCTCCTTACTCTTCATTGGCTGTCCCAACACAGCCACCTGCATCCTCCAGCAGACCACGTTTGCAGTTGTCTTCACTGTGGCACTTCACTGTCTTAGCCAAAACTCTTACTGTGGTGTTGGACTTTAAGGTCACTGCTCCAGGCAGAAGGATGAGGCAGTTGCTGGTATTAGGGGCACCAAACTACATTATCTCCATCTGCTTCCTAATTGAACTCACTCTTTGTGCCCTCTGGATGGGGACAAATCCACCCTACATTGACACAGATGCACATTCTGAGCATGGTAACATCATCATTGTGTGCAACAAGGGTTCCCTAACTGCCTTCTACTGTGTCCTGGGATACCTGGGATCCTTGGCCATGCTCAGCTTCATGGTGGTTTTCGTGGTGAGGAACCTGCCTGACACATTCAATGAAGCCAAGTTCCTGACATTCAGCATGCTGGTGTTCTGCAGTGTGTGGGTTACCTTCCTCCTCATGTACCACAGCAGCAAGGGGAAGGTGATGTTGGCAATGGAGATCTTCTGCATCTTGGCCTCTGGTGCAGGACTGCTGTTGTGTTTTTGTGCCTAAGTGCTACATTATTTTGTTCATACCAGAGAGAAATTCTCTGCATGTATTCAGAGATAAAACACTTTCTGGCAGAAAGAAACCTTTTTAAGTGAAAAAATGTGTTTTCTTAAAATGCATTTGTGTCTCTGGGGCAAGGCTTTACCATTTTGTTCAGTTGCATGTTATATTACAACACGTGATTTACTTCATTTTGCAGTGGACTCATTTCTTTTTGCAATAGTCTGAAAGTTGCTAACTGATAATTGTTAATCTCTCACTTGAGTCTTACTGTGAAAAGTATTTTTCCTCATAAAATATGTAATGAATCCTTACCTTTGTGTTTGTTTTTTTCAAGATACTCATTTTTATCTAGTGCACTGTTTGAATTTCTTGATCATTCTTACTCATTATGTATATGCTTTAGTGGGCATGAATTTCTTTAGTTGTTCTTTGCAATGGAAGTATCTTTTTCTCCATTAAATTTGAAAGATAGTTATGCAGGGTATATTGGTCTGGTTTGAAAGTTGTTTTCTTTCAGAACTTCAAATATTTCACTCTGAGCACTTCTTGATTTCAGCGTTTGCCTTGAAAAGTTAGTCATGACTCTAATAGGCTTTACTTTATAGGTTTTCTGTTCATTTTTTCTAGTAGCTTTGAATACTCTATTTTTTGTGTTGAATTTTTTGGGATCTTAATTATTATATGTGTGAGTGTAGATTTATTTTATTTGTGCCTGTTTGGCTTTTTACATGCCCATTTATCTATATATCAGTTTCTGTTTCATGCTTGAGAAATTTGCTGCTCTTACATTTGCAAATAGTGTTTTTTTTGAATGTCATTTGTACTAGATAATGTTTTTACATTGGCATGTATCCCTTTTATATTATTTTTATTTGCATCATCTTGGAGATGTTGAATTGTTATTTCATGGTTCCTTTGTATTCTTAATTGATTTTTCTTTTTATGATAACTAGCCACAGTCCTGTCTTCAAAGTCTGAGAGTCTACAGTTTTCATTTAAGTGGTTTTTCCTGCTGTCAGTGGAATTTTTAATTTTATGATTATCTGTTTGAATCTGTTTCATTCATTCTATTTCTTTACTATATCATTCATTCAGTTTCATGTGTTTCTATGCTTCTATGTTTTTCTGTGTGTATGACTTCTCTAGCTATGTTGAGAAATTCCCTCATAATGTATGTCAGATCTTTTGTCACCTGAGAAATTATTTCTTATCTGATTTCATCTATAACCTCATGAATTTGTTTCTTTACTTCACTTGTTATCTTTCAGAATTTCAGGTGTGTGTCTTTCAAATTATTCTATGTCAATGCTTCCTGTACTTGTTCTGGTTGGGCTCGAGGTCTGAGATTGTTTTGTTTTCTCATCCTGTCATTTTATAGCTCTATTCTCTTTGTCCCTAAGCAAAATGCTGGTTCATCTATCTTATTGCCTGTTGGATCATATTTCAGTATTTTCAGTCATGCTAGTCTTGCCTAAGTATCATTTGCAATTTAGTCAGGGTTTTATTGCGTGGCTGGTATGATCTCAAAAACCAGTCATGTGATGTAGGGCAGACACCTGGATTCCTTCTGCAGGGAAAGTTGGGGAGTCCTGCATTCTTCCAGTGCTGATTAGCCTATGGGTACTGATGTGAACCATTGGCTCCTATTGTTACAGCTGCCTCAGGTTTTCTTACAGTCCATGAATAACAGCTGTATATCATGTCTTCCCCATTTGTTGCCCTATGGGTCACTGAATCACTGGAGACCTGACAGGTCTGTCAGGGTCTCCTAGATGGATTGCCAGTGCAGTTCCAAGCCTGGCATGGTCTTCTGGATGGAGGAAAGGTTCAGTCATTAGGTCACAGGCCCAACATCATATTAGGGATGGATGGTGAGCTCCACTGTTTATTTTATATACATAAAAAATGGGTTACAACTCTTTAATATTTTCTGTATGTAATCCCACTGTGTAGCCAACAAAAGAAATGTGAGTTTTATTTTTCCTTACAAAGTTGTGTGTCTGGGGATACAAACAAATCTTTGTATTCCAAAAGTTTCATACTGCATATTAGTAAAATTTCCACCCTTTAATGAATGTTTATGTTAGAACTCTGTCTGTCTGTCTGTCTGTCTGTCTCTCTCTCTCTGTCTCTCTCTCTCTCTGTTTCACCAGAGCTTAGTTTGTAGTTTTTGAGAAATAATTCAACAATTTTAATTTTTCTGAGTTCATTCATAGCACCACACTACTATATATGAATAATAAATTTATTAACTTATAAGACATAGGCATTTAAGACCTGGTTCATCATCTCTTCTGACTCTTTTTTTTGAGACAGGGTCTCACTATATAGTTAAGCTGTTCCTCACTTCCTATGTAGCCAATGATGGCTTCAAACTTGTAGCAATCTGTTATGGATTAAAAACTGGTGGTCAACTTAACACCATCTGACTTCAATCAGTATGGTGCTGAATGTAGATGGCCCACCTAAGAAAGTTGCTAGCATAAATAGTGACAAAGAGAGGAAGAGTGAGGTGTTGTGGGTTTCTCCTACATGCTGCTATTTCAAGCCATTTGGGCTCCTGTAGGAGCTCATCATGGCTAGCTTGTCCATTCTGAATTCAGCCATTATCATTGGAGGAGCTTGGGATGTTGTCAGTGAGTGTGGCTGTGGTTCACTCTCTGGCCCTTACACTGAGCATTGCTTCCTGTCTCCAGAGGGGAAGATGTGTGCTGTTTAATCACCTGGAGAATATTGTCAAATTGTCTTTCTGGCATGTACTAGACTGGTGTCATTGTTGGAGGAGCTTGGCACCTCCTTGTTGCTGAGCATGGCTACAGTACTTTTTAGGACAGCTCTAGTCCTTATTTTGAATGTGACTTCTCAGTTCCAGTGTAGAACACTCAACCTATTGGCACAGCTCCTTTATCTCACTATCATAGACTTTCTAGCTTCCACCATAATCTTTGGGCTTTCCCAGTGCAGATCCATAAAACAGACTGGCATGAGTCCTTCTTTTGGGCTCTAGACCTCCAGTTGGACTTGTGGGTGGCATTGTTATGGACCCTAGGGCTTGATCTGGACTCATGCAAGACATTTTTCTCAGATCCAGGCCCTTGGTTGAGTATTCTAGGTCTTTAGTGTTGTGGACAGATTTCTTGCATTTCTTTTTCTGTTTAACTCTGGGTGACCATCATAAAATAATATAAATTCTGTGTCCTGATTGTAATTGTTCTCCTCACAACCCCTGACTACAACACAATCCTCCCACCTCAGCCTCCGGAGTGCTGGGATTACAGGTATAAGCCATCATGTTCATGTTCTACTTTTTAAGTATATGGAAAACAATAGATATATCATATTGTTATGTGACATTGTAATTGGTATATTCATCAGTGAAATGTAACATCACTTTTATATCTTCACTGGTTTATTTCAGTGTACATGAGTAATAAAAATCTTTTTTAAAGACTATATTATTTAATTAAATTTTTCAGCTCAAGTGGATTGTAAAAATTTCTTGATTTCTTTAAAAATTTATCTTCCTGGTACATAAGTAAGTTGATAATTGTCTTCATAAGTTTTTTTAGAATGTATTATGGTTAAAACCCATTCACATTTAAGGTCAAAGTAAAAAGACCACATATGTGCCAACATGTTTAAGTGTTGTGCTTTTCCAATTCTAACTTTATTTTTTAGTCACAATTTTATTTTCCTTACTCCACTGGACCCAATATGCCACATAATTGACTGTAAAGATGCAGATAATTTAAGGGTTGGGTTGGTCTCATAGAGATGAGAAGACACTGAAATTACTTCCTTATACATTCCTGAATCAAATAAATGCTTTGCTTATCAGGCATGAGTAGTATTTTAATACAGGTTTGGTTCAACTACATAAAAGAAAATTAAATTACCACATTTAAGAATATATTTCAGGAAGATTAGAGAAAAGATGGTAGACCTATAGGTAGCAGGATATGGAGCATCTCTGAGAGAGACAGCTCAAATGCCAGAGTAGAACACCTTGGAGAGACCCAAACACAGGGAGATGGATTATCTCAACACAGGAAGAAACTGAAGGGAAAGAAACTACTAAAATATGAGGTCCCCAGGCTACCATTAGAGAAGCTAAGATCACTGAGCATGGCACTCTCATGGAGCCACCTGAATTCATGCCAAAGATCAAATTGAGTGACTAAAACCACGCCAATGACTTGAGTGGTCCTGATCATGGAGCTAAACAGCCCTGTACATGACTCGCCTGGAACCAGCCCTACATGTGACCCACCCAAAGCACTGTGAATTCCCACCTCAGCCACACTGAGGTCAGAGGTCAGGGAGCCCAGAAATTGTCAGGGACCAGCATCAACATGCAGTGAGTGATGGGAATAAAACTCTCCTGCGGGAAAGGGGCAAGCAACTGGACAACATGTTGCAGTTAGGCAGGACAGCCCCAGCTATGTAAGGAAGTGGGTACAGTTGGTTGCTCCCCTCGTGGAGTGGATTGGTGGGATCTGCTTAGACTGGGTCGTGTCTCTGGCCAGGACCCAGTGGGTCATCACAAATCAATTAATTCCCTGAGTGTGGTGCACACTGACCCAGTGAAGGCCCTTGAAGGTTGACTGGCCCAGAGGGGAGGAGCCAGCATATACTGCCCTTGCTTGCACTTCACTCTCTGATAGCTTACTGCAGAGGGCAGAAGCCCCTAGACTGCGTGCTCCAAAAGAACCATAACCAAAAAGAAAAGGGGCTGGGAATAACACTATACACTTGTATGCAAAGAACCAAAAACATGGCAAGAGAGAGAAATAAGAAAAAGCCCCCAGCCCCCAAACCTGAGAATAGTGATCCAGGAGAGGTAAATATAAAAGAGACTGAGGTCAGCAAACATGCAACATCAAACACAGCATCAGTGGACATAAAGAGATACCTTCGGGACCTCATAAATGAGATTAAAACTGAACTATTAATTCAAGTTAAACAAGATATAAGTAGATTAATAAAAGAAAGGCTGGACATCTCTCAAGAAGACACAGACAGAAGAATGGATGAATACAAAAGGAGAAAAACATTCAATGAAGAATATAAAACAAACCCAGAATTCATGAAGCAGATTCAAAGACATTACCAGGAAACTAAAGACTCCATAGAAAGTTGGCAAAACTGCTTGAAAGAAACTAAATATAGACTATCAAAAATTGAACATAGGCTTGCCATGTGTGATCATGAAAGGGAAGATATCTTAAAAATAACAACGGAGCATCCATGTTTTTAGCAGCACAATTTGTAATAGCCAGATCTTAGAAACAACCTAAGTGCCCATCAACTGAAGAATGCATTAAAAAAGTTGTGGTATTTTTATACAATGGAGTACTACTCAGCTATAAAGAAGGACCACATTGAGATATTTATAAATAAATGGACACAACTTGAGACCACACTCATAAGCAAAATAAACCAAATGCATATGTGTAAATATCATATAGTCTCCCTGGTGTAAGAGTTGGTAAGAGTATATAAGATTTTATGGCAATCATGATTTCCCATTTCATTGCTTTGAAGCCTTTCAGTGTTTTAATTATCAGTTGGAATGGTCTTATTCTGTTTTGTTTGACTTTGTTATGTGTGATGGTATGAACAGCTGTGTGGAAGAAAACAAAACATTATGGCAGCCATTACTGATCTAATATCTTCCTTAGCAGTCCTATGATGCTTCTACTCTGCTATTAGCATCGGTTCTAACATGTTGTGTTTTATTGGGATTTTAATATATGTGATAGTATAAATAAATATTTTTATTCAAAATGAGATATTATAGTAGCCATTGATCATAGTTATTCAGATCAGAATGTCCAGTAATTCTTTCATTCTCTTGAATGGTTTCATACTATTGTGATGTCTCTGATATTATTGTATTTGAAACTATGCTCAACTATAGCAAAGACAGAGATATTTTCATAGCTAAAGTTAATGTCAGGTTGTCTTATTGTAAAGTGTTGTATTGCTTATGTTGTTCTGTTCTGATTTACTTTGTTCTGCCCTCTTTTGTTTTATTCTCTTTAAAATAAAATAAAATAAAATAAAATAAAATATAACAAGGCAGCAGGAAGTAACAATACAAAGTCTACAGTACAACAAAAAGATCTATAACTTAAGAATAAAGCATGTGAATGAAGATGCAAGAATCAAAACAGAAGAACTGCAAAGGCTATTCACAGAAATTATTAAGGAAAACTTCCCAAACATAGAAAAAGGAAATGGTATGCAGATGTATGATGCATACAGAACTCCAGCCACCTACAACCAAAACAGAGCTACACCAAGACACATAATAATCAAGCTCTCAGAAATTCAATATAAGAACAGAATATTAAAAGCCATCAGAGAAAAGAAACTTATCACCCATAAAGGAAAACCCATCAAAATCACGGCAGACTTCTCGACACAAACAATCAGGTCAAGAAGAGCTTGGAGTGAAATAATTTAATTCATGAAGGAGAACAACCTCCAGACCAGATTGATGTATCCTGAAAAACTCCCTCTAGAAATTAATGGAGAAGGAAAATGCTTCCATAACAAAGACAAACTGGGATAATTTGTGACCACCAATCAAACCCTACAAAAAATACTGAAGGACATTTTAGAGAGAGAGAGAAAGAATATGAGCATTTCAGAAACAGTGGCAGAGAGGCCTCAGTGAATGGGACAGACAGTGGAGTGGAAGAGAAAAATATACAACCAATGGCAGAAAGATAGAATAGCAGAAATGAGGCAGAGAAGAAGATTGGCTGTAATCTCTAGTATAGAGGGCCTCGTAATACTAACAGAGAGAAACATGGGCAGAATAGATCAGGAGATAGGGTCTATTGAGATGTTCTATATAGGGAGGCAGTGGGACACAAAATAAGCAGTGCACCCCATGAGAAAGGGGAGGAACTGTCTATAAAAGGAAGGCAGAGGATATTGTTAATGGGGTAACAAGGTTTAAAATCTTCATTATTCTCATCACTCTGCTTGAATGGATTACATGCTGTTCCAGTTTGTCTACTTACACTAGACTTGAGGACACAGTCAACTATCCCAAAAATAAGAGTACATATTATGGTAATCATCCTTAATTTCCTATCAAGTTAATCTTAAGCCATGTATAACTTATACTGTCTTATTATGACTGATCTTATTTGAATCTGGTTTGTTAGATTGCTACTTTGTATTGACTGATTTTATTTAAATCTGTTATGATTGATAGCATCAAGTCTAAGAGTATAGGCAACTACACTGAAGATGACAAGATTCACTAAGATACCCACTCAGGTTTGATTATTACCTGCTTTTGAAGTCTTATAATATCTGCAATGCTTCATTTTTATTAACGTTGTTATACGCTGCTGAGACATCATGGTAACCATTGTAGATCACCTTGTATTGTGGGTTTTTAAAATTAGAAACCGAAGCTTTTATATATTGTGGTTTTATATGACTTTTTGCTTCATGCTTTTCTAGGGATTGTTTTGTTTTGTCTTGCTTTGTTTTGCTTTTCCCTCTAATACAGAAATGATAATTATACATGTAGAGACTCATGCATGTGTAGAGCTTATTAACAGTTTATGAGAACCAACTATATAATGCATGTTGAGATGAACAACTACTTTGAAGATAAAAAGACACTACAGTATCCAGTGCTGAATATGTAATGTCATGATGTTAAATCCAGCAATACTATCATTCCTTGTTCAAAGTGATTTTAGCTTTTTTTTTGTTAAATTCAACACACATGAAAGTATGGACAGATTTTTTGAAGAGAATGAGAGACACTATGATAGCCATTCTTGGTTTCCCTATTGTCTGGTCTTGAAGACCTGAAACGCCTTCCTTGACCTGTTCAGGTCAGTTCCATACTATGTTGTTTCATGTGAATTCCCTGTTTGTAACAATATGTACAAATATTTGGAAGAAAATAAAAGTTAATATGATAGAGAGTGAATATCTCTGATTGTCTAGCTTTGAAATTTATGTCTCTTACATTGCTTTCTTATGACTTGCTTTGTTCTGTTTTGTTGTTTAATTTTACCCAACCAAAAAGGACAACTATTGGCCAATCTCACTAATGAATATAGATGCAAACATTCACAATAAAATACTAGCAAATGGAATGCAGTAAATCAACAAGAAGATGATACATCATGACCAAATGGGGTTCATTCCAGAAATGCAGGGATGGTTTAACATACACAAATCAATAAATATGATACACCATATCAACAGATCCAAAAACAAAAACCACATGGTCATTTCAATAGATGCAGAAAAAGCTTTCTATAAGGTCCAACACATGTTCATGATAAAAACCCTTAAGAAACTCAGAATATATGGTGTCTACCTCAACCTTATAAAGGTCATCTATGACAAACCAACAGCCAATATTATACTAAATTGATAAAGACTGAAAGCTTTCACTTCAAAATCAGGAACAAGACAAAGATGTCCACTATCACTATTCCTTTTCAATATAGTTCTGGAAACACTACCCAGGGAAATCAGACAAGAGAAAAAAAAGGAATAAAGATAGGAAAGAAAGAAGTTAAATTATCACTATTTGCCGATAACATGATACTCTATATAGAAGACCCCAAAAACTCCATTAAAAGACTACGAGAGGTAATAAACAAATTCAGCAGTGTAGCTGGCTACAAAGTCAATGCTCAAAAATCAATAACATTCCTGTACACAAATGAGAAACTCACCAAGAAAGAAATAATCAGAAAAATGGGCTTTCATAGTAACATCTAAAAAAATGAAATACTTAGGAATAAACCTAAATAAAAATGTAAAAGACCTATATGCTGAAAGTTATACTATGTTAAAAATGAGATTGAAGAGGGTATCAGAAAATGGAAAGATGTTCCATGCTCTTGGCTAGGAAGAACAAACATTGTGAAAATCACCATACTCTCCAAACTGTTATACAGATTTAACGCAATCTCAATCAAAATACCATTGACTTACTTCACAGATCTAGAGAAAACACCCCTAAAATTCATTTGGAATCAGAGGAAACCTAGAATAGCAAAGGCAATTCTGGGCAATAAAGGAAAGACAGGAGGCATCTCAATTCCTGACTTGAAACTGTGCTACAAAGCCAAAGTGTTAAAATCAGCATGGTATAGGCAAAAAAAAATAGACCTGAGGATCAAAGGAACAGATTAGAAGATGCACGTATAGGTACAAAGACACTGATATTAGATAAAGGGGCCTAACATGTTCACTGGAGGAAGGATAGCCTCTTTAATAAATGGTGTTGGAAAAATTGGCTCTCCATATGCAGAAGACTGAAAGTAGATCCATGCCTATCACCATGCAGTGGATCAAAGACCTAAACATTAAAACAGAAACACTAAATCTACTAGAAAATAAGATAGGTAAAAATATTGGTGACATAGGGGTAGGCAGAGAATTCATGAACAAAACGCAAACTGCATGGGAAACACTACAGAGAATCAAAAACTGGGATCTCATATTATTGAAAATTTTCTGCACTTCAAAAAAATCACCATCAGAGTGAAAAGAAAACCCACAGAATGGGAAAAAATTGTAACCAGCAACCTTTCAGACAAAGGACTTATATCAAGAACATATAAAAAACTGAAAAACATCAACCGCCCCAAATTCAAAGATCCTCTCCAGAAATGGGCATCTGAGATGAACACACAGTTCTCAGATGAAGATATACAAATGGGAAACAAATACATGAAGAAATGTTCACCATCACTGGTCATTCGAGAAACACAAATTAAAACAACATTGCAATATCATCTTACACTGGAAAGAATAGCTGCCATCAAGAAATCAACTCATAACAAAGGTTGTCGAGGCTGTGGGGAAAAAGGAACACTGCTCCACTGTTGGTGGGAGTGCAGACTGGTGCAACCACTATGGAAATCAATATGGAGAATTCTCAGAAGACTAGGAGTGAAAGCTCCATTCAACCCAGCTATTCCCCACCTGGGTATTTTCCCAGTGGAACTGAAAAGTTCATATCACAGTGATATTTGTGCACCTATGTTTATAGCAGCCCAATTTGTGATAGCTAAATCTTTTTTTTTTTTTACGGTGACGGGGGTTTTATTTCCACGTGCGTGGGGTCCACCAAGCAAACAGGCCAGGAGGACCGATAGCTAAATCTTGGAAACAACCATGATGCCCATCAACTGCAGAGTGGATGCAAAAGATGTGGTATTTTTACATAATGGAATAGTACTCAGCTATCAAAAAGGACAATCTTGAGGCGTTCATAGGGAAATGGAGTCAACTTGAGACTATCCTCATCAGTGAAATAAATAAGAATCATATTTATAAATATCTCATTGTTTCTCTAGTGTAAAAATAATAAGAACGGTAGGAGTAATAAAACCCAAAATGTGTAATTGCTACTGTAAAAAAGAGAGGAAAAGAAAGTGCTATAAAGGATATAATTGCACGTAAGTTTAAGTGTGTAAGATTGATGACCATACTACTGTTTTTGTTAGATGGTTGAGCACAACTGTTAACAGTCTAATTGTTTGAATGTCTACTTTGTATGCTCTAATTTTGTAACTTGAACAACTATTTCCAATGATGAGAGTATGTAATGTATCAAGTGGGAATTTCTCATTGTTTTTGTTTTTTGTTGCTGTTGTTGTTGTTTTGGGTTTTTTTTTGTCTGTTTGTCTGTTTTTTTGTTTTTGGTTCTTTTATTTTTTTCCCTTTGGAATTCTGTATTGTTGCTAGCATTTTTCTGTTTTGTCTGGTTGTTTTATTTTTTCTCTTTAAATAAAATTTTTTTTAAATTTGAAAAATAATTTTTTTAAGTTCCATTTCTTGGCTTCCAATTTCTTCAGTCTCTTTGTGTTCTGCACTTGTCCTGGGTGGGCTGGGTGATTTGTATAACTTTTTTTTTTGCTTTGTCATTTCCTATTTTATTTTGCTTTCTGTGTTGATGCTTTTAGATGTCTGATGTTAGCCTTACCGGTAATGTAGAGATGTCTTCTCTAGCCCTCCTAGGGCAACAGTGTATTGCAGAGAGTGGACTCACATTTCTTTTGGCAGCATGACCACCAACTTGGTACCAGGAAGAAGGCACAGAGCATGGACTTAACACTCCACTAACTGGCACCACTGTCCCAGGATGATGGAGGAGATATAGAGTGAGGACCTACATTCCACTCACCAGAACCTCTGTCCTGGGGACAATGGAGAAAGTGAAGAGTAAAGACCTACACTTTGCTTCCCAGCACCTCCATACCAGGGGCATGGAAGAGGAACATAATACATATTCACACTCTTTTCACTAGCATCACTGTCCTGGGCAAAATGGAGTAGGTTCAGAGTGCAAATGTACACTCCACTTGCCATCACAGTACACTTGGGGCAAAGAATGCACAGAATCCACTATTTTTAAATGCTAATGATGATATGAGGTTGACACCTTCCAAACAGGAGAATAATTATTTTGTCAAAATGCACATGCCTTAAATTTTAAAGATTATCTTTTTAAAAATCAATGGACCCTTGCATCATTAAAAAAAATCATGTATTAGTAACTTGTTACAGTTTACAAGCCAATATTTATATCTATTTAACAAGTCAAATCTAAATTCACAATGGAACTCACACTTGGTGCTGGGTATCTCTATTTTGAGAAAGAAAAGATAGCATGCATTGAAATAATATAGTGTTATTCTGAATGATCTGATGGTCCTCAAAATTCCCTTGAGTTTTAGGGCTGTAAATGTGGTCTCTGCTTCCTTGCTCCTGAAAATTTTGAGAGATGGGAGATATAGAATTCATTTTTAGCTTTGCTCTTCTGTTTCAGGGTGAGAGAAAAAAAAGAAATTTATCACACAGACTCTAGTTCTCATAAAATCCTAAAAACAGGAGGAACTCAAGGTTGTAGGAATAGAAATTGATTAGGACATTATAACAAATCATGGAATGAAGATACTTGAAAGAACTAAGCAAGAGGGAAGTAGACTAAACCTTACAACTCAAAAGTGCATTGTATTTCTACAGTGATCTTGAGTCACTATTTAGGGTTTTCTGGCAGTAGTGCAATTATTTGTAGTCCAAAAAATAGAGAGCATATTTGGCTGTAAGTTTTGACACATTACTAATATGCAGACAACACAAGTATACAGTGAATGTTCTGTGGCTCCAACTCGAGGTCATGAGCCTGTCAGATGATAGCTCTTAGTTTTCCACTTTGGAAGGTAAAATGCCCAGTGTATTTTATCTGAAGCTTTTCATACTATTGAAGCTTTTCATACTATTTCAAGATTACCCTAATATTAAATCATCTAGTACAATCTATTTAGCAACACATGTAAAGACATGTATGCCAAGGGCTTATTGACTAAGACTTGGAGGAAAACCACCCAAGAAGAAGTGGCCCCTGGGATGTTGCTATCAATGAAACAGGACTAAATCACAGTAGCACCAGGTGGAGAAAATGATACTCAAGCATAATTTCTGTCTTTTGCTTTTCTCCTGGATATTAGACCTCAGATGAAGAGCCCAGGGAGCAATGATGACACACTTCTCTGGGGGGGGGTGGAGTAGGCACTGCTGACACGAGCCAAGGGCATCAGACTGTCCACCTGTGTCACAAACAATGTGCTAAATCACACAGATATAATATATTTATTTACCTGGAAGTCATTTCTAGTTTCCTCTTCACTCAGCCTAAAGCTTTCATATACACCTAGAATGTTTCTTCTGATTGTTCTCTGCCTTCCTCTGAAGCTTCCTGCCTTGGTGTGTGCTTTTGGTAATGAAGACTGCCTTCACCAAAGGAGCACCAGTGTGCACAAGGATGGAGATGTCATGATTGGGTGTTTTTTATCTCTGTATTACTACATGTACTATAAAGGTACCCCTAGTATAGAGCCTACTAAAGAATTCTTTTTTCTTCAGTAAGTGTTGTCTTCATTTATTTGTTTTATTCCTAGAAATCAAGATAGATAATGGTGAGGTAGCCATGGATTGATGCATCAATAGTTTCTATAGTGTCTCTTATTCTATAGTGCCCTCCCATATTTGCACCAAAGGCCTCCCTAAAAGTTTGGCCTCTTTTTATACTTTAGAATGTGGGAAGAGAATATTTTTGTTTATAGTATTAGCTTCTTGTTGACACTATTACAACCAGAGGGACCCCACTGTCCACCATATTCCATGGTTCATGCTCTTCCTCCTACCTTAGTGAACCTGCGTGGCATTAGATGATATTTTTCATCATAATTTTACTCTTTGGATTCAACAGAATGATAAGTGTCTATTTCCAAATATCACCAAATACAGTGTAGGATTTGCTGGTGTTTCTCTATTTCTCTATCCATCAAATTCCTTAAATTCTCACACATTCTCTACTGATATTTCTACCATTTTTACTTGGATAAACTTCCTGTAAATATTCAATTTCAATTTCAAATAAACTTTATGGGGCTCTGGGACTTCTGAAACTTCAAGCTGTGCCCACAATACAGTGATGGATCATTTGTGAGACCTTTCCCTACAAATGCAATCCTTCCTCAATTGGATATGTATATCTTTTCTCTATTCACACACTATTTTATCAGGACTGATACCAAACACATAAGTACATAATGAATTTCCCAAAGGATCAGAGAATTCTAGCAAATTAATGATGCTTTTGTGAGAAAATGAGATGACATTGGAATGGTTATTGACTGAGTCTTATAGAAGATGATGGATTCACAGTTTTCCTATGGCAGCTGCCCATGTTTAAATTAAATATAGAAAGATCTTTTGGGTTATAAGACAGTGCCAATACCTCATTCTTACATTAGACATTAGGATGCTTGGTGCACAACCTGAGATGAGCAGGAACTCACTGTTAGCCTGGCCCGCTCCCAAGGAGTTTCTTTGTTATCTGTCTAGAAGTTGCAGATACTTGTTTCCTCAGGTACTTAACCAATTCTTGGGGGCCACAGACTCCATGTTTAGGGTCATGCATGAAGTTGGGTTGCTGCACTTTTGTCTCAACTCATACTTAAGGGCCTCATTGTTAGG
>PVJX010024995.1:0-27427 GCA_004027295.1 Dolichotis patagonum | reverse complement strand
GACCAATTAAAAGAGTTGACCCAGAACTCCCAGGAGATGGTAACCAAAAATGGGACTCAAAGGTCTCAGTAGGTGGTAGAGTGCTTGGAGATAACCAAGCTGAATGTTACATAAAAGAAGGAAAAACAAAAGTTACCAGTATTTTTAAGACAAAATAAGATGCAAAACTATATACTGATTATAGATAAGAGATTTTATTCCTTTCAAATTCTTCTTTGACCTGTAACAAAATTTGACTAGTCTGTTCATAGTTTTAAACTTCTAAAAATTGTAAAAGGTTATTATAATTCAATTTGCTCAAAAGTATACCTGTGTGCATTCTAATTTTGTAAGATGTTTGTCTGCTTGTCCAATTTGTTAAGTTGTATACTTTATAATTTGTCCATTTGTCCAATAAGTGAGCAACCCTTTTTATTTGTACTCAACAATTTTTCTCTTTTCCTTTTTTTTTTTTGCACTTTTAGATCATTTGTTAATAATTTAATTTGGTTTATGGATTTAAAAAGCATGCTTTCACCTGGGTTTCCAGCTGGTCAAAATGATGCTAAAATTGGTTGTATAAATGTAACGTATATTGTTGTATATGTATTATGACTTGAGAATCTTTCATTGTTCAAAAATAATGTGTTAAATTTGGTATTAGGTTTTCATAAGCCATGAAAAATTGTTGAGACAATTAAACAAAATTCTCTTGGGGTGGGAAAAAATTATTGGACAGGACTCCCACTGGTAAACAAGAAGGCAGTTGCCTAGAAACATTATCCAGTTCTTATCCATTGACAGGAAGGTCCAATGATCTCCATAGCCTAATGGGAGACATCCCAAGAAATGTTATTAAAACATATTATTGTGATATGTTTGCATTAAGTTTTAAGTAAGTTAAAACAATTAAGTTTTTCATTAAGTTAAAACTTAACTAAGTTTTCTAGACAATCAGGTTTTTTATTTAAAGATGCTATGGTACAAAGTCCTTTCAAATTTAGGCATATACCTTTAATAAAAATTTATGTGATTGTACATCCAATTAAAGGACAGCATGTTAGGTAAACATTGTCTGGTCCTTAGATAGATATGATTGATTAAAAGGGTTATGCTATGTCAAAATGGAAATTTAAGTATGTTTAAAAAATCATCATGATTGTCACACTATAATATTAAAACAATTATAGATTTTAAGGTTGCCTCAATATTTTTATACTTTCACCTAATTTATTGACATAAAATTTGAAACATAAACATGGAAAGATCATAAGTATTCAGCATAATAAATTTGGAACCATATGTAACTTTTTGTGTAAGTTAGACTTCAGACATTTCCATATAAGAAATAAAAATCTGTAGTTAAATTAGACACATCTAAAAAAAGGAGAAATTTTCTTTACTAGAAATAAACTATGCCATGAAGTCACAATAATAAAAATACAGTCCAATATTGGTCCATAAACAGAATGAGATAGAACAGAAAGGAAAGCCAAGAAAGACTTCTTTTTCTTAGCTTCCTCTTCCACTTCTTTTTCTTGTTCTTGTTCTTCTTCTTTTTCTTCCTCTTCTTCATCTTTGTCTTCTTCTGTGATAAAATAGCACTACAAGTCAAAGGAAGTATTGTTTATAACATTGTGAGAAAAACTGAAACACAAGAAAAATAAACAGAATTCTTACCTATTATTATAATTCAAATGGATAAAATATGTAAATGTGTAAGTAAAATATCTGAAATGATTAGAATAGATACATATTCAAATGTAGAAAAATGTACTGTAGGAAAGTGGTACCTAAATAATTTTTCAAAAGCACAAACTACAGAGCAGAAAACAGGTTGGTTCAATCCTACTGAAACTAGGTATTTTTCAATTCAGTGAAAGACATTTGGAAAATATTAATAGATGCATTCGTAGCATCTAATTTCAACTAGGAATTTATTATTTAGAAGCTACAAGAAACTCTTGGAAGTGAAAAGGAAAGCACACGGCAACCCTAAATTAAAAATATACAAAGGACGTGATTTAAGAATTTATAGAAAAGGAAACTCAAAGGACTAGCATCAAAGCATACAGAGAGATGTTCAGATTCTCTAGCAATCAAAGAAATGCTGATTAAATAACAAAGAGCTTAGAACTTGCTAAACTGGTAAAATTAAAAAACTGGACAATATCAAGTGCTGGAAGGGAGGCAGGGGACCGACAATTTCCACATGCTACTGATGGGAGTGGTGCAGCCATCCTGGAAACCAGTGTGGCAGCCCTTGGCTGTATACCCCAAGGAATTTCCACTCAAGCTCAAAGAGGCACAAGTAAGGAGATGTTCAGATATTTCAGGTTGCAGAGGCCTGGAAGAGTGGCTAGGCAATTCATGGTGGATGCTTGCTGTGGCAAATATACTGGTTAAGCATCACCAAAGGGTCAAATGCCTACATGGCACAAGAATGGACCCAGAAAAGAGAGCACAATAAAGAAAGAAAATGAACTGTATAGTGTAAAATCACATGAGTAAATTTAAAATACTATGGTCATAACAAGAATATGCCATTTGCAAATGATATACTTAGACTCTTCAGTGAATGACTGGTGCAGGATAGAAGTCAAAGGGGAATGGGGAGAGAGAATAGAGAAAACTAAATAAAATACAAGGGGCCTTGCATGGACCGAAGATGACCATAATCTGAAAACCAGTGAAGACTACTAATAACAACCAGTACTCAAAAATGAAAGGATTTCCCTCTCAGGGGAAGTAGGACCATTATCCACAAGAAGGAATGTGAACTGGCAAATCACTTGAATACACAGGGCCTACAATGCACCGTGCACCAGATGTGAATACACAGTGCACCAAATGATCAAAAACAGAAGTACGTGCAGCAAGACTTTTTTAAAGAATAAATTGAAGTTCAGAGAAGATAAATAACTTGGCCAAGATCACAGTTTATGAGAGATAGTGCTACAGTTTGGGCTATCAAAATGAGTCATTGCCGGACTGCACCATTTCTCCCCTGAACCATAGTGTAACTATCGACTCCTTGTTGGATGCCCTCCCCACCATGCCCCTGAAGACCATTCACACAGCAGCCAGAGCAGCCCCTAGCAATGCACATTAGACATTGTCACTACCCAGCTCCAAACCTTTCAAAGCTGTCTCAATCCCGTAACTTTTCAAATGAAATCCGAAGTACCAACATGTCCTGCAAACCCCCAGATGCCTGGGCCCAAGCTCTCATTTCTGATCATGCTCCATCTGACTCTCTCAGCTTAGCCATATTGAACTCCTTCCTGCTTATTAAACATTCCCAGAACATTACAGCCACAGGGCATTGGCACCAGCATTCTCTTCCACTTTTACCTCATTTCTATATCACTTCCGTCAGGCTCCTGCACAAATGTTTTGTACTAAGAAAGATTTTCCCTGGCCACCTTATCTCTAGTGAACTGCCATTTACCTTAGTTGTTTTTTAAATGTCTTATTGTATCCCTACCCAACAGCATAGATAACAGAAAAAGTTATTTGTACTTTTATTTATAGAGCAGTTTTTATCTCCTACATTAGAATGAAAGCAAGACACTAATCTGTGTTCTCGGTCCAATGCCAGAACCATGGTACCCATATTCAGTAGATTTAGATGATTATTTGGATAGCTGAGCCCAAAATTCATGTCCCTTCCCCTAAGGAACTATCCACAGGTCCAAACAAAACTCAAGTCAGCAGTGAAATGTTGCCCTTGGTTAGGAAGCAGGTATATGGATGAGAAAAAGGAAATTCTTGATGGCTGGGGTAGAAGAAAGTACTGGGAAACACTAAGATTCCAACATCAAGGTTCTCCTAATCTTCCATTTCTTCCTCCAGAAAAGATGAAAACCAAACTATCCAACCAGTTTCTCTACCCACAGATCAGCCATGGACTCTGAATTTGTTCTCATGAGCTTCAAGGGAGACAGATTTCACAATTGTCTTAGCCCCTTTCCCAAGTCTAATGACGTCACCATAAGAAATCCATTCTCATTCTAGACATAAATTTCTCTTGCTGCAATTTGATTCCATTTTCTCCAAGAAACATACTAAATCACTGAGAAATAAGTAAAAGAGTCAAATGCTATGAAAATGTAATGTATTTACGTAACCCAAATAGGACATTTTTCCCTGGCATTGTAATTATTACTCTCTTGTTAATTCAGCTAGGTCCTAGAATCTGACTGTTAGGACTGAGTTTGGCAATCAACTTCCATAAAAACACCACTTACTGTAGTTCTCTTCTAGAAGACACTATTGACAGGATCATTAAGAGAAGAGATTTCTGGGTGGGAAGGAGAGCAAATCATTTCTCAAGCAATTTATTGCCCTTCTACTAAAAGCACATCTCAACCATTTTCACCCCATCCGGTGCTGACATTAGGAGCCTTGGAAAAACTCTGGCCTGGAAATAAAATGCACACTGTCCTCTAAAAGGAGACTGGATTATTCACATTACAGTCCCCTCTGTAATGCCATCCTCACGGACTTGCTCCTTTAAGTTAAGCAGTGCTCCTTCCAGTTCTACATCCAAAAAGTCAACAGCTGAAAACAAGACATAAATTAATGCTGTGGCTTTTGCTGCTTGAATTCAGTTATCTGTCTTCAAGGACCTGTGCCCTCCACATTCTAGCCTGACTTCCTTGCAGTAGGCATCGTCAGTCATCAACTTGTGTTGTAATAACACTGCATAACAAACATTCACAAAAACTGTCTACAGAAGTAGCATGCGTTGCTTGTGTGGCTGAGATCACTTGTGTGTTGATCTTGTTGGGGCTTGCTCACATTTCTAGGGCCATTTGGCAATGTGTTAATCTAGGCTGGCCTCTGCTAGGGCAACTGATTTAACTCTGTTTAATGTGGCTGTAACAAACTGGGTATGTTCTCGCATCAATTTTCGAGGAACAAGAATGTTTGTAACAGCCCCTGCCTGGAAAGTGCAAGATCCTGAGTTCAATACAGTCCAAAAAAAAAGGATATAAACACACACACACTGCTTCTTGAGGTCTAGTGACAGAGATGGCACACTATCACTCTGCCTCTCTCTTTCTTTCTTTCTTTCTTTCTTTCTCTTTCTTTCTTTCTTTTTTTCTTAGTTTTTTTATTTGAAAAGAAAAATTAAAAATGATATGGAATTTCAAAATAAAATAATAGAAGATTAACAATGGTTAATATAGTATACATGATTATCTTCAAATTAGTTGTTCAGATTACAAGATACAGGCATAAAAGTGATCAAACAATGATGTAAGTCACATGACCAAGACTAAAGTTCCAGTGGGAAAGATTTTACAACATATCATGGTATCCATCTGGTTTGGGAGATACTGGCTTTCTTCTAGAGTATGTCTACAACTCAGGATTTACCAGTAAAGATTTTAGTCCACGTCTTCTTTCAGCTGAAGGTATCATTGAAGCCAGAGGACTTAGTTTGATCACTTCTCTTTTATTTTTTTTTAATTGGTACCGGGGATCAAACTCACGACCATGCACTTGCAAGGCAGGCACTTATGCCACTGAGCTAAATTCGCAGCCCTCTTCTCTTTAATTTTTATACCACAGATTACAGCACACACCCATGACTTCTTAATTTATACTTCTGCTGGCCCTGGAGATCAAAGGATCGTGGATCAATATAACCCAATATAGTCCCTTCTACTTTGGGGAGTTTTCATTGTCTTATAATTTAATTCTAAATATTTTAATTTCACAAGTCATCATTATCATATAATACAGTCAATGCTGATTTACATTTATTCACGTACAAATGACTCCTGGTTTGACAGTTTTGTGACTTAGTATTTCATCACGTTATAATGGTGTGAAAGCAATACCAATTTAGTAGAAACTATTAGTCTGAATTCTAATAACTTAGAATTCAGATCTTTTCCCCAGGCTAATGTTACAGGGTTCTTGCAACATTAGACAGTGGCTCTGAAAGCTAGCTCCCAGTGAGCCATGCAATTGCACAAACAACTGATATTCTACAATGTACTATTTTGCTGGGCTATATGCAGTAGGTTAGGTGCTTTAAATATGTTTTTGACTTATGATGTGTTTATTGGGATATAAGAGGATGATAAAATGAAGAATACTATGCTGTGTACACGCTTTAGTACTTTAATAAATTTTATTAAGATATCTTCAAGTTCACATCTTTCTCTAGCATCTCCATTTTGTTTTCAAGTACACTTACTGAATTTTTAATATCAGATATTTTGTCTTTTTAGTTTTAAGTTTTGTACTTTTTATGGTTTCTATTTCTCTGATAGGTTTTTAAAAATCTTTTTATTTATTGTGGGCATATTTTCATTTACTTCAATGCACATAGTTACAGTAGCTGCTCTACAGTTCTTGTTTGTTAAGTTAGACATCTAGATCACCTCATAGTTTATCCCTACTAATTGTCTTTTTCTCCTGAGACTGAGTCACATTTCTTTCTTTTTTGAATTTTGAATACTACACTGGACTTTTTAATCATATAATATAATGATATGATCTGGATTCTGTTATGACCCTTTGAAGAATGCCCTTTTTTATTTAAGTAAATAACTGGCTTAGATTTAAGCTGAAAACTGTGTCTAAGGTAGCACAAATCTTGATTATTCTTTTATTCTTACCTACGCTAGTTTAAGTACTAAACCAGTCATTTCTTTCATTTTTCAACTCTCCAGAACCTTCTCTTTCTTATTCTCTATTTAGTGCTTCCTTTTTTTTTTTTGAAATAGGATCTCACCATGTAGTTCAGGAGGCTGACCTTGAACTCATTTTGTAGCCCAGGCGAGCCTCAAACTCGCAGTGATCCTCCTGACTCAGCCTCCCTAGTACTGGGATTGCAGACATGTGCCATTACACTCAACTCAATAATTTTTTTTCTACAGTTTATGGTTTTTTTCCATGAGATAGCTGATGACAGGAATGAATCAACTCATATTCTACAGATTTAATCTTTACATTGTTTTTAATTTCCTTCTTCAACTGTTTTTATCCAAGATAATTTTCATTCTCTGAAAAATTCTCTTTAGTAGTTTTTAGTGTAGAGATTCTCATAATGGTTATTTCTTTTAGTTGTAGTTCATCTTAAAGTTTCCCCTTTATATTTTAAGAATGTTTTCCAGGATATAGAATTTTAGATTTGCCTTTATTTTCCTTCATTGTCTTAAACATGCCATTCCATTGCCCTCTAGATTTAACAGGGTCTGTTGAAAAGTCAGCTGTTGGTTGAATTATGGTTCCTGTGATGTTACTGTGTCCTTTTCCATGAATTTCCTAGATGCTTTGAAGATTTTTCTCTTTGTCTGGTTAACAAAAGTCTATTATAATGTGTCTAGGTGTTATCTTCTTGATATCTTGCTTAAAGTTTGTACAACTAATTTACTCACTGATTTTGTAGTTCTCATAATTAACAATTCTGAGTCATTTGAGCTTCATATAATTGCTTTTGTATTTATCTCTTTATTCTTGCTCTGAGATTTCCATCTATAGGGGAACTTTTCAGTGTCATTTATACCTTTTACGCTCTCTGTGTGTACCTGCATGCATGTGTGTGCATGTGTATTTTTTTTAGTCTCTCAGGGTTTCAGTCTGTCTATAGTCTTCTGACTTAGCTTTTATTTCAAAAGTTTTAGTTTTTTGTCTAATCTAACCAAGCACTAAAACCAATTATTGAGTTCCTAGTTATTATACTTTTACTCTCAGAATTTCCATTTGATGTTTTAATGTATTGTTTTCAGTTCTTTCAGTTCTTTTTATTCCTCTTCTCTTTTACTTTCTAAAACATACCCATAGTTTAAAGATCCAATAAGACAACATTCTATCAGTATTTTGCATTGTAAATTTTTAGATCTTGACCATCAGTGATTTTATTTTTGTCTTTGTCATGGCAGATAGTGTATGTGAGTCATTGAAGCAATAATCTGAAGCATTGGATAATTTTATATTCATTCAAAAATAATTGGGTCTTTATTCTATCAGATAATTAGTAAGGGCACAGATAACCTTAATCCAGACAGAAATTATAATGATTTGTCACTGATCTTATGTCTATGTGCATGATAGCCTAAGTTAACCGTTGTTTTAATGGTGTTTACTTTCAGGAGTGCTAACCAAAAGCTTGGAATACTCTTCTTCATCTTGAGTTCTGAATTCATATTCTTATGCCAACCTCTATTCTTATTAAAGCTCTTATTAAAGCTTATTAAAGCTCTGTTGACCCTCCCAACTCCTATTTGATGTTTCACACTGGCGAACATCTCCAGGAGAAAAATAGTGGGCAGATATCAGTCTTATTTTTACCGTTTCTCAGTAATCTTGGCACCTGAATTCCTCCATGACCTGGTAACTTTTCAGTACTTTCAAAAAGTGTTTTTAATATTACTTTTGTTTAACTTGGTCTTTGTGAATGTTTTTTTCTGAAGAAAAAGTTAATCTGCACTGCCAGAACAAGATATCTAAGGTTCTGTTTTCTTAGAATTGGCATTGTGAAAATGTAAATCTAGAGCTTTTGGCAGCTGAATTAGCAGCTTCAGAACAGAGGTTGCCTAAGAATTATGCTCTTGGTTTGCTACCCTGCAAGCTGATGAAGGTTAGGCACTCTATCAGACATACAATAGTGCATCTGATGGTTCAGTTAATATTTTTATGGGTGAATAAATGGACGATCAACCCAGTTTCTGTTCTCAGTGAACTTACAATGACATATGATATTTGGGGCAGAAAGAGGGAACATACACACATAGCAAGTAGAAGGTATGAAGTACCATCAGATGGGAGAGGGTAACTGAGAAAGTACTCTGAAAGTGTGGGGAGGAACTTTCTGTTATTGGTATAGGCTATATCCTTACTTGACTGTTTTTCTTGTATTTTTTTTTGTACTGGGAATCAATCTCATGACTTTGTGTTTGCCAAGCAGGCCCTTATACGCTGAGCTAACCCCTGGCCCTGTCCTGTCTCTCTTCCCTCAGGAATGAACTTACGCAAGACTGAGAAGATGTGGAATAAGTAGGTCCAGATCTTTCAGTTCCAACATCCCAAACTAATTCCATATAAGCATTCCTACTACTTCCTTCTGTTTTCCATTACTAAGGTGCCTTCTGCTCCTGGGACCACCCAAACCAGGGAAAAATCTAGGTCAGTGGTTTTCCACGTTTAGTACTTGGACTCGGAACATCAGCATCACCTGAGAACTTTCAAGAAATGCAAATTGCTGCTGCCCAGCTCAGAGATACTAAATTAGAAACTACCATGTGGACCTGGGGCCTGGTAATCTATGCCTGCAGGAGCCCTCCAGATGTTCTGGGGTGGGCTAAAAGTAAGCAAGTCTTCGCTTTGTGCCATGTTTTCTCTGAGTTTCCTCTCTCTGCATGGTTTTCTGCTCCTAGCATCAGAAAGTCAGATACCCACTGGTGCCATGTTGGTGGCCTAATGGGACGTATGAGGTGAAGTTAAGAACAGCTCAGGCAGGGGTCATGGGTGGTATAAGCCTGTTTACCAAAAAGGTATTTATAAAAAAATTGGGTACTTGAAGAATAAGGGCTCCTGAATTATCTCCTAAAGCCCTGACCCTTGAATAATGAAAACTCAGATTATCCTCATTACTGGATTGACCCAAGTAAATAACTGTACTTGTTGTTTCCATTGTATGTATATATATATATATATATATATATATGATATATATATAATATATATATATAATATATATATAATATATATATATATATACACACACACACATATATGACCATATATAAAAACATGGTAAAATTGGAGCAAGAAGTTGTCACTTTTCAAGAGCTATGCACCACCTGCAGCATCAGCCTTACTCAGAGTGCCTGAAGAAGAGGTGATGAGGTGACCCATGTGACATCTGAGGAAGAAGCCCAAGAACAAGTGTCCCTCAAAGTGCTGCCCACCCTCCCTCTGATCCAGAGCAAGGTCCATCCATGCCTCTGTCCTCATTCTCCTAGGACTTCCCTGCACCACTTTAGTCACACCTGCTTGCAATATGGAGGTAATCATGGTTGACCACTCAGACTGAGAGAATTGCAGAGTCTCCTCAGACTGGGACAGAAGCCCAAGGAAAGCTCTATGCTTCTGCTTTGGGTGTAGCTCTTTGTAAGAAGCTTCTTAATCCTGACAAACTGCTAAGCACCCACTTCACACAGGGGCTGAATTCTTGGAGAGGCAGTACAAGAGTCAGATTTCATTTGTAGTCAAAAATACCACTTCAGAAGCCAGAGAAAAACTGAGATTTTTGCTTTTGATGTGGTTTATTAGTGCTGGACTCAGTGTCATGTTGTTATACATCTATGAACCCTTGGTGTAACCAAGGTTGTTGACAGACTCTGCTCTGGGGAGATCACCCCAAGTCGCCCCTTCATCAGACTTGGCCAGAATGTCTTTGGGGATGTTCTGCTAGAGCTGCCTTTCTCCTCAAGCTCCACGTCTCCCACACTTCAGTGCGGTGTCTTGGGCTGGATTTTGGGGCTTCAGGCTCATACTGTCCAGCACCTCCCCAAATGATCTCTGAGCAGTTACCCATTTCTGGAGAGTGTCACAATTCCTATCACACAAGGGCTGCAGTGAGAACAAAACCAACATGGCACACAAAGGTCCTGAAGCTTCTCAACACAGTTATCTTATTTAACAAAAGTTAGTATTCTGTTTGTTTTGTTCCCAATATAGTTTTAAGTGTTTTATAAACAGTTACATGTTTGATTGTCATAGTAACCTTAAAACACAAATACTATTATTATTCTAATTCATACATGAGGAAGCTAACGCACAGAGAATCCAAGCAATGTGCCCATTATCAAATGCTAGTGAGTAGCAGAGCCAGGACCCACATCTGTTCTTTCAACCCGTATGTGGCCTCCCTTCCACTTCATGAATGCACCAGCCTCTGTCACCCCTGGGTCTTCACTAGCTCTCTTCCTACCATCTGAAACACGGTTCCCTCTCTTGTCCTACTCAAGTTCTCCTTAGCTTCCTTATATCAGCTTAAATGGCACTTTCTGCATTTGGCCTTCTGAAACTGTCCAATCAGAAATTGTTTCCACCTGCATCTATGAATCTCAGTCATCTGTTCTTTGCCTCATAGCATTTCAGATAGAAATTAACCAATGATAAACTGCATAGTTTCACCGGTTACCAAATAACTGCAGATTTAAACATATCTAAGATTCCTCATAAATTTTTGCAAACTAGGAAAATTAAGCAAATATTGAGGCCTACATTTGCTGAAATGGAATTGGATATTCTGAAACTTGGAGACAGAATTAACTAGTAAATCTCTCAATGTGATGATTTGGCAAATGTGCAGTCCTTTGACATTATGAAATGGATGAAATAAATTACAGTAATTCCGTGCAATGGTATATCTGAGATTTTACACATACACACATATACACACACACACACACACATAAGCATATTCATCCCTTGGTTTCTTTCAGGGATTGGTTGCAAGGCTCCCTGAAGATACTAAAATCCATCATAAATTGTATGCTTAGGGAATATTGATGAGAAAAACCATACATGTCCATTAAAGATGCAATTATCTTTTTTCACATAATTTTAATCCATAGTTAAGTCCATAGATACATAATCCATAGAGGGCTGACTACATGTGTGCATGATATATATATATATATAAATATACACATATATATATAGTGATAACCTGCTCCTTTGCTTGCCTGTATTTTTTGCAGTGAGCTGTATTATTCATTTAATTCAAGATTTACTACAAGATGACAAATGTGTAGCTAGCTCTCTTATATTAAAATATTATGCATGATATTTTCAGAAGTGTTTTTCTTTTCATGGTGGATTTCAAAGTACCTATACTCTTGGCCTGGCACTTCTGGCTAAGTCTGGCCTCAAAATTATAATCCTCTCCAGGTTGATTACTACAAACATCCATTTAATTCAGGGGTGGGAGCTCCCCCTACTCCCTAATGCCACCTGGAGATCAGCTGGTGCACCCTTGCATCTGGCTTGTGATTCCATTCCCAGCTGCAAGAACCTAAAAAGAAGAAAAGTATACCAGGCTAGGAGCATCTTCCTCTAAAGAATTCTCTGCCCCTGAGCTGGTGCTGGCTGCACCTTGAAAGAAGGTTCCCTGCACAGAATGCATCAAGGAGCTCATTACTCAAAGGTGCCCTGTGGCAAAACCATTTTGCAAACTGAGCAAGCTGTTTATGGAGTGAATAATCACTCCAGTGTTTGAGTTTCACTCAAAGATTGCTAACAGCACATTGTAAACATTATTCATATTAATATTGGTTTTCTCAAGCCTTCATTTTTAGAGTGAAACATTCCTCACCAGTCCCTGATCCAAAACTTGTACACACTTGAAAAAAAAACTGTATCTGGCTAGCAAATGTTTTCAATTTGTATTTCAAACTCTGGCTTGCCTTTGATTTGTCCTTAAAGACTTGGCTGACTTCTCCGGCTTCAGAGTAACAGGTTCCTCTCAAACACAGGTGCATGATATCAGGGTAGAAATTAAATCTGAGGCCATGTGGTCACTGACAGGTGCCTGAGGATGAGTGAGTCTCAAGCTCTCCAAACTCTTTTGTCCCTCCTCTCCTCACCTCAACCCTGTTCCTGTGCCTTTCTCTATGGAATACACAGACCCTAGAGTCCCTGATTAATTTTTGTCTTCATCAATTTGACAGCATTGTGTTATCACCACGCTGGGGTGGGACTGCCCACTCCTTCCTGAGATCTGTCTTCCTAGGCTATGCTGTTTATAGCAAAAGGTCACTCTTACTATACCACCATGTAGATATAACTCAGCATTTGGTGTCTGTACCTTAACAATATTTGGGGGCATAGCAAGTTTTTTGGCTAATATTTGTATAACATGCTGTTTCCATCTTTTCTTTCTAAGTTTTCTGCATTAGTTCATTTATTGATACCTACACACAATAGAAAAATGAATTTTATACTTTTAAAAATTTTAGTCATGGGATATAACTAGAGACCATACTCATAAGTGAAATAAATCAGACTGACATGTGTAAGCATTGTATTGTCTCCTTAGTGTGAGATGCTGAAAGAAATAATGTGTGTGTATACATATATGATATTTAGTTATAATATTAATTTCTCTTAGTTCATTGAAAAGAATGATGGGTGCTAATGTTGATGGACAATTAAATGCAGATATATTGTATTCTGAGTAACCAAAAGACAGTAATGTACAATGTATTAAGCATTGTTACCCTGCAATTATCAGGTTTTGAAATTTTATTTTGTTCTCTTTAAAATAGAAAATCAATTTTATTCATGATTTTCCTTTACTTTAAAAGGGTTAGTTGAAAAACATTTACATATGTGACTACTAACATATTTTATAGCTATTTTTCTTGTCAACGTTTTTCTTTTCTGAACTTCTTCCCAACACACACACACACACACACACGCATGCACACACGCACACCCACACAAACACAAACACAAACACACTGGTTTGATTGCTTTACTTCTCTTTACCCTCACTTTTTTCTCCTTTTTTTACTCTGACAATTACCATTGTCATTTTAGTGATTATTTACAAATTTAATACATATATTTAATTGTGTATATTTTCTAACAAAGTATAAAATTTGGGAGTAATTTATTTTCTTCTTCTAAACTTCATAGAATCATTTTCAGTGTTTATTTTGCGTGGAATTTTTACCTGAGCTGAGCTTATGAGAGGGAAATAGAATAAGGGTGAGAGCCTGCCCATGTTATTAGCACTATTTGTAATAATTAGTCACATTTCTTTCATTTTTCCACAGTTAAAATTTTAACCTCTTTTTAAAAAATATATGTTTTGTTAAAAATTTTTCAAACAATACAGGGAAGTGGAAAGGGAAAAATAAAGTTGTTCCATAGTATTTTTCACCCTGAGATAACTAACCCAGGTGACAATCTGATCATGTATTTCCATATGCAAATACACATTTGAACAATTTCATATGTGAACTTTTTACAAGTGGACTTATATACTCACTTTCTAAGTTGACAATTTTTATTACACTTATCAGGTTATGCTTACTCCCTAGTGTGGTGTTAACCTAATGCTGTCAGATTGATGAAGGTTTGTATAATCTGCTGTTTCCATCTTTTCTTTCTAAGTTTTCTGCATTAGTTCATTTATTGATACCTACACACAATAGAAAAATGAATTTTATACTTTTAAAAATTTTAGTCATAGGATATAACTAGAGACCATAATCATAAGTGAAATAAATCAGACTGACATGTGTAAGCATTGTATTGTCTACTTAGTGTGCGATGCTGAAAGTATCCTGCCTAACTCTAACACATTCTTCTTATATAACCAATATGTTAAAAACCTAACATCTTTTCCTTGCTTTTTCTGGGTTCATTTCATTGTACATCGATAAATGAGATCAAAAGAAAGAAAGATTAAGTAAATGGGTAATCAAACAATACATTGAATTTCAGTCACTATTTATTTCATGAAACTGGAATTACATTACTTTTACTTCTATGAAGTGTACTTCTCCCACCATACAATTCATCATATAAATTGTTTGCAGTCAGCTGCAGTAGACCTAACTCATCCTTCGTAAATTTTTATTATGGAAGTTTCATACATGTGCAAAAGACATGAGCATAATGAAATTTGATGTATCTATCACCCAGCTTGAACAATTAACAATATGTACATTTTTTGCAAATCTTGTTCTATTAATCCCTCCTTGGGAAGCAAAATAATGCCCACTCCAACCCTAAACCCACCTTCACCACAGTAAAAATGCCTGCATTTTAATTCTCTGTGAATATGTTACAGCAAAAGTGATTTTGCAGATATTATTAAATTTCAATATTTTGAGGTAGATTCCCTGGATTAGCAGGTAGTTTTAACCCAAATATGTGAATTCCTAAAACTAGAGAACACTTCCTGACTGTGACAAGTTAGAGATGAGGTGACAATGGAAGGGTGACCTCAGAAATGAAACCCTGACAGTGTTGAAGAGTAGGGTAGAGAGCTTTATGATCTGGAAAAGGCAAGCAAATGGATTCTCCTCCTCAACTTCCCCAGAGAAGAATGTGGCTTTGCCAATGCGTTGATTTTAGATTAGTGAAACCTATGTTCAATTTCTAACTTACGGAAGTACAAGATAATAAGTATGTGGTTCTTTTAGGCTACTGAATTGATGGTAATTTTTTATAGCAATGAGAACAATGATAAAAATAAACCATATTTTTTCCCTGTCTCTGTCTGCCTCTGTCTCTGGCGCTCTCTCTCTCTCTCTCTCTCTCTGTGTCTCTCTCCCTCTCTCCCTCTGACTCTCTCTCCTCCATCTTTCTAGTTAAGACTGAACTATTTTACAGAAAATTTAACATATTGTAGCATTTTATTCATTCATATTTCATTATATATTTAAACATCATCCATTTAATTTATAAAATAAATAATGTTTAGTGTTTTCATCCAATACTATGTGATTAATCAAATTTTCAAAATCTTCAGGTTGTATTTGACTGATATTCCTATTGCTAATTCATGATTCTCTTTTTGTATGCCCACAAAGAAAAGAGGCCTGTTCAATATGATTTATATTCTGAATTAATCTAACCACATCCTCAAGATGTCAATTTAAATGTTCCTCTGTCTTCTACATTTCCTGTAAACTAGCAGTTGGAGCTGGAGTCTTGATACAATTTAGACTCAACTCTTCACTTTTTTTGCATTACATCTGGTGGTTGTACATCCATTGATACGAAGAAGGATTAGTGGTTTCTATGTTGTTGGCCAATCCATCCACCACAGAATTTCTCAAAGCCCTTTGCCCGTTGATATCAAGAATAAATTGCCTAAGTTCATTATTTCATTAGCAATATTTGAGAGACCTTGAAATTTACTTTGACATATTTAATGCATTTTATTCTTTTGCAATTATTATTATTTTAATGCTTGAGCTTTCTTTCTTTAGCCAATGATTGACTACTGTGTTCTTTTGACAGGCTCCCTTAGTCTTTGATAGCCTCCTTCCAGTGTGAAATGCCCTTTGAAGTCTACAACCTGAGCAATGAAGTTTAACTCTCTCTTTTAAAGCTTAAGTGATCGTTCACGATCTGAGGGCCAGATATTACAGAGAGCTCACTCAACTGCATTTTAGTCCTGTTCGAATGTTTTTTTTTTTTGCTGAGGGCTAGCTCCTGCCTCCCCTGGACCTATTAGAGACAGAGTTGAAAGTCGGTGGTGCGGAAGGTTATTGTTGTTGCTGCTTCTTTTACCAAGCTGCAGTGACGAAGGCCACTAACATAGAGCAGCTGTCCTGGGAACTCCAGTGGCATGCCTAGCTACAGGGGTAGCAGGAGTCAGGACACAAGGCTGCTTTAGATCATGAATACTACAGTGCATCTTGTATCCAGAAATTGTGGCTGCAGCTTCTTGGGTCACTAACTGTATTAGACAGCTTTTTTAGATTATGCTGCTTTTAAAAAGAGGTACTGCTTAAACACAAACAGTGCGTGACTGCTAAATCTGATATGTCAGCTTCACTGAATTAAGAAATGCCTAGCAGATTGGTAGAACAGACTGCTGGATATGTTTGCATGGGTCTTGGAGGAATGGCCTTGGGCACTGTGTGTGGTCCCTCACCCATTTCTCTCTGACACTGTTCCCCTGCTCTGACTCTCAGCCTCCATGAACTAAGAAGCTTTGCCCTTCTATACCTCTCCACGGTGACGTTTCAGCTTTAGAGGCAAATTAAACGTCTCCTTCTTCCAGGTGCAGGTGTTGGGTATTATGCCAACACCTAGATAGAAAGGTGACTAACACAGTGATTTCTTCCTGACCATGCACTTGACTTGTTTTTCTGCTGTGTCTTCATCATTCTGGAATCCAGGCTGAAGGAGCAACCTTTGATCATCATTATTATAGAAGGAAAATCCAGCGCCATACCTAGGCACTGGGTTCTTTTATTGGAGTACATACACATCACCCCATCTCACTGGTTGCACCAAATCATGCCTGCACATTTTATGTTAATGCCGTGGAGAAGTATAAACCTCTTATAATAAGGGGAGAGAACCATGAAGGACAATAAAACAACCTCCTGCCATTGCTGATTTGCCAGAGAGAGCAGCAACCTTGACAGACCAGTCCTATTCAGGTGTTCTACAAACTTACCTTGGTCATTCCTAGAAATGCAACCACAGTCTACTTAATTTGGGACTGAAAAGGACTGTGAATCTCCCTAATTCCTCTGCCTCAACTCACTTTTTTTTCAATTTAATTGTAACTAAACTCTACGGTCATAGTATGGATACATCACAGTTTATCCATTCCATATTAGTAGACATTTATATGATTGCTGGTTTGTTTTTCCTGTTAAATATAATGTTGCAATGAAATCTTTTAAAATATATACTTACGTGTTGTATCTTCATTGTTATGGGATAGATTTCAGGGCCAGAAATTCTGCAAAGAATATAAATGTCCTTAATTTTAATAGTTATTCCCTTATTTATATATAAAAACAAAAGTTATTACTATGTTCACTTTTATCAGTCATACATAATATAACTCCTAAATGTTTTTGTGAATCTGGTAGTTAACAAATGTGCTATTTCTTAGGCCTTTAGTTCCCTTGTTTCTGAACACTAGTGAAAGTAAGTATCTCTTTCCATTTTTTACAGTTTTATTGACATACAATAAAATTCATTCTTTATAACTATATAATTGGATGACTTTAATAAATTTACAGGTTTATGCAGCCTCCACCATAATCAAATTTCAGAAATTGCTTACTCCAAAATGCTTCCTAGTGCTTATTTGTAATGGATCAGTGGTGGTTTACAACTAAACTGTCCCCCAAAAGTCTCAGGTGGTTGAAAGGCGACTGGATCACAGGATGCTACCGTTAGTCAATGTGTCCTCCCAATGCCTCATGGGCTCATAGGTGGAGCTTTTCAGAGCTGGCTGGATCCGTGGTATGTGACACTGGGTTCAAGGACGCATGGTACCAAATTAGCCCCCCAGTCGGAATTAGCTAGCTCTGGGTGTGGCTGAGTGGATTTACTGAAAAGGGAAGCTCCATCCTGGGTATGGGTGGCACCATCTAATAAGCTTGTCCCCTGGAAGGAATATAAAGGGACAAAAAGAAGGCAAGCTCTCTGCTTGCTGCTTTGCTGCCTCCTGCCTTCTCTGTCACGGAATGTTTCTCCTCTGCAGTGTCCCCCCGTCGTGCCACTCCGCCTTGGAGCCAGCAAGTTATGGACTGAAACTTCTACACACTGTGAATTGGAATAAATCTTTCCACCTTTAACTCGTCACTGTTGGGTACTTTGTCCCGGGAATGAAAAGTAACTAAGACACACTGAATGTGCTGTTAGGAGGTGTGGCCTGGTCAGAAGGGGTGGGTCACTGGGCGTGTGATCTAGACTGGGTGTGTGCTTGTCTGCAGCCTCCATCTCCCTGACCCAGTCCCCATCCCTCTCTCCATCCTGACTATCATGGATTGAACAGCTTTTCTCCATCCTGCCCTTCCACCATGCCCTTCCTGCTAAAGAGCCAGATGGCCTTGGATTGAAACCATGCACCAAAATAAATCTGTCTTCTTTTATATTGTGGGTGTTGGGTATTTTGTCCCAGTGACTGGAAAGTGGGTATGACAGGCTCCTTCTCCCATTCCCACCTCCAGGCAACTGCTTTCTGTTGAAATAGACTTTCCTTTTAGGACATTTTCTGTGAGTACAATTATATAACATAATCTCTTGTGTTTGGCTTCTTTAACTTAGCATTGCATTTTAACAGTTCATCTGTGTTACAACATGTATCAGAATGCCATTTTTCTGTTGGTGAATAATATTTCATTGTGTGGATAAATTGTATTTTGATCCTCTATTTGCTAGTTGATGTACCGTAGGATTATTTCTATTTGGGCCATTATAAATAATGCTGCTTAAAAATTTGCATGCACATTCTTTTGTGGATATATGTTTTCACTTCTCTTGGATACATGTTTGAAAGTGGAATTGTCCAGTCATAGGAGGAGTTCTTGTTTAATTTTTTAACTGTCAAATTATTTTCCCAAAGTGGCTATACTAATTTACTTTCCCACCAGCAACAAAGGATTTGTATACTTTACATTGTCTTCAGTATTTGACTTTGTTATTTTGATTATCGTTTCCTAGTGAGTATGTCATTATATTTCACTTAAAAATTTCATTTCTGTAATGACTAATGGGCATGATTGCCTTTTCATATGTGTACAATTCATTCATCTATCTCTTTTGATAAAATATCTGTTCAATCTTTTGCCTATTTTAAAATTTGGTTACTTGTATTTACATATTTTGGATACAAAACCTTTAGATGACTTAAAAATATTTTTCTCATTGTGACTAAGCTGTTTGTATTCCTTCCCTCCCCCACTCCAGTAGAAGCCTCTCCCCTAATCTTAGGGGAAGGGACATTAGGAAAAAGAGCAGTCCCAGGAGAATGCTGCAATGTATAAATCTTTTACTTCCTTTATTAGATTGAGTCCTAAGGATTTTTTTTTGTTATTGTGAAAAGTATAGTTTCCCTAATTTTTCTCTCAGTGAGTTTGTTGTTTGTGCTATTGACTCTTGAGTATTGACTTTGTACCCAACTTCGCTGCTGAATTTGCTTATTAGGTCTAGAAGCCTTTTCATGGAGTTTTGGGGGTCTTCTATGTAGAGTATCATATCATATGTGAATAATGACAAAAGTACTCTGAAAAAAGAAATTGAAGGGGAATTCAGAAAATGGAAAGATATCCCTTACTCTTGGATAGGAAGAACAAACATTATGAAAATGACCATACTTCTGAAACTGTTATACAGATTTAATGAAGTCCCAATCAAAATACCGTTAGCATACCTTACAGATCTAGAGAAATCATTCCTAAAATTCTTATGGAACCATAAGAGAACTAGAATAGCAAAAGCAATACTGGGCAACAAAAGCAAGGCAGGAGGCATCACAATTCCAGACTTGAAATTATACTACAAAGCTGCTATTATAAAATCAGCATAGTACTGGAATAAAAACAGACCTAACGATCAGTGGAACAGAATAGACGATACAGATAAAACTGCGAACATGCTCAATCACAATATCTTTGACAAAGGGACCAAACATGTTCACTGGAAGAAAAACAGCCTCTTTAACAAACGGTGTTGGAAAAACTGGCTTTCTACATGTCGAAGACTTAAACAAGACCCATGCCTATCATCATGCACTAAATTGAAGTAAAAATGGATCAAAGATGTAAACATTAAGACGGAAACACTAAGCCTGTGAGAAGACAAAGTAGGTAGACATCTTGAGGACTTAGGTGTAGGCCAAGTGCTCATGAACAAAAACCAAATTGCACAGGAAGCACTTCAAAGAATCAACAACTGGGATCCCATCTTACTAAAAAGTTTTTGCACAACAAAAGAAATCACAAATAGAGTGAAGACAAAACCCACAGACTGGGAAAAGATCTTTGCCAACTGTTGCTGAGACAAATAACTTTGATCTAGAACATATAAAGAACTCAAAAAAACCAGCCCCATCCAAATTCAAAGACCCAATCCAAAAATGGGCATCTGAGTTCTCAGATGAAGAAATACAAATGGCAAATAAATATATGAAAAAATGTTCAACATCATTGGTCATTAGACAAATGCAAATTGAAATAACACTGAAATATCATCCCACTCCAAAAAGAATGGCTAACTTTAAGAAATTAACCAATAAAAAATGCTGACAGGACTGTGGGGTAAAAGGAACTCTTCTTTATTGTTGGTAGGAGTGTAGACTGGTACAATCACTGTGGAAACCATTATGGAAATTCCTCAAAAAACTAGAATTAGAGGTTCCATTTGACCCAGCTATTCCCCTTCTGGGTATTTTCTCATAAGAATTGTAAACATCACACCACAGCAATGTATGTGCACCCACGTTTATAGCAGCACACTTTGTAATAGCTAAATCTTGGAAGCAACCCAAATGCCTGTCAACGGAGGAACAGATAAAAAAAGATATGGTATTTTAATATAATAGAATACTATTCAGCCATAAATAACAATAAACTCGAGGCTTTTATGGGTAAATGGATGCATTTAGAAACCATACTCAAAAGTGAAATAAGTCAAACTTGCATGTGTACACATCATATTGTCTTGCTAGCATAAAAAACTGAAAAAGTAAATAAGATCCAAAAGTTATGGTAAAAGTGAAAGAAAGGGAAATTTTATTGTTTGATCAATATTGCATGCTTGTATCTGGTAGCATGAGCAATTATTTTGTGGATAATAATATAGAATATTATAGCCATTGTTAAATTTCTGTCATCTTGTTTTGAAATCCTATATTGCCTATATTGTTTTGTTGTTGTCATTTTGCTTTTGTTGTTGTTTTTTTGTTTGTTTGCTTCTTGATTTTTCTGTTTTTTTCACTTTAAATTAAAAAAAAAAAGAATGCTGCAAACCTCCACCATTCTTATTTGAAGCTCCACAGTTTTGACAAAAATAAAAACTTCAGAGGTCTATTTTCAGACTTTTGGAATGATTGTTTTTAATAGTTGTTGTAGTCAGGGTTTACAAGGGAAAAGATTTCATATAGGACACATAATTAATATGATTATTTTATAATATTCACCCAAAGGGTCAAATGTAAGAGTGCAGGAGATCTTTCCACACACTCTAGAGACCCAAAGAATCCGTCTGAGGGCCTGGATCCTACGGTAATGTCCTGCACACATTTATCTGAAGACCTACTGCCCATAGCAATGTCCTCCACAAGTCCAACTGTGAGCCCAGAGCCCATGACAACGTCTCGTGCAAGTCTGTAGCAAGTATCTGCACTGGGAAGGCTGAAAGGTCAGTGGTGGAAGAAGTCTGCACCAGCAGGGTGAAGGATCTGTGTCAGCAGGTTGAGGGATCTGCACAGGAGCCAGGAAGTGGTGCTCAAGGTAAGGCCCATAGCTCCCCCAAAGAGAACTGTAGGCACCCTTAGTGACAGCGAGGACCCAAGCTTCTCCAAAGATGAGAACAGCTGAGTTACTACCAGGAAAGCCAGCATGACAAGCTTCTCTAGGAGAATCAACAACACGCCCTCTTTCCCTCCAGTTATTTTTATGCTGCTGGCCACAGTCCTCAGGTGGGCTTTCCACACCCAGCACCATGCCGATTCAGTTCAGTTGGGTGTTACAAGTTGACCATCAGTTAATGCACTACAAAATGTTTTCCAGAGTGTGTATATGTATGTGTATGTTGAATAATCAGCAGCAATATCTTCATTCCACTGTGTCAGAAGCTACTAAGCATCATTTTTAATGTTTATGATAATTTGGAGTGGGCTTTCTTTCTCAGCAGTCACAGTCGAAGGTTGGGTTTTATTGTCCAGGATTGGGATTGGGTCATATGCCATCCCTAAAGCACTCACATTGGCCACAGACTTGCAAAGCTATGATTAGCTAAACCTGATCCCCATGCCTGTCTGAGTGGAGAGGGGAATCACTGCTCCATACAGAGTGTGAGTGGAGAGGAACGGTAATCCAGAAGTGAAAGCAGCCAGAGTCCGCCATCGGTTCATGGCTCTCTTATATCATGGGCCACTGGCCAACACTCACATTATCTACCACTTTCTGAGAGATCACATAGGACTATGCACTCTTGTTGAATTCTTATTAACAATACCCAACCGACAAAGCCTTCCATCACTCAAAGATACTGGAATCCCACTTTGGAAAGGCACAGATTATAGTACCTTATAAAATTTCCTCCAGCCTGCTCTCAGTTCTGGATTTCTATACCTAAAAACTAGATTGATAAATTTCTTTTTTATTTTATATTATTCTTACATGCTTTCAGCCTCTTGTACTTCTTTTTAGCAGTTTCATTTTAACATTCTTTATATTCTTCCCATCCTAAAGATATCTCTCTTCTCTCTATTTCTTTCATTCTGTCCTCTCTGTCTCTCTCTGCCTCTCTGTCTCTGTCTCTCTCTCCATGTCTCTCTCTCACACTCTCTCTCTTTCCCTGCTATCAGCATCTATTTACCAAACACCCACAACTATCAGACTCTGTGTACAGTTACAGTTGCAAAAACAGAGATGTATTAGCTATAATCCTTCTCTCAAGTTTATAGAGTCTTTGCCAAAAAGAACCTATCATTCATTGCAAAACTTAGCACAAGAATGTAACATGTGAGCCATTCCATGAGTGATGCTGACAGTATAGGTTGTGCTTTCTTTCAGGCTGCCCTTGTGTGTGGTACAGCTGGAAGCTTCTGCAACTCCAAGAAGGTGGGCAGTCCCAGGATACCTTGCCCTATCCAGGACTACACTTCATCTCTTCACATTTTCTGAAATTCCAAAAATTTGAGAATCAGTAGTATACTAGACACCAAGCACTTACAAGTACCATTCAGAATTCTACCCACTCATTAGCCCTTGTTTACATGTCTTTCTCCTTTCTTTTCCTCTTCCACTCAGTCACCACTTGATGAGCAATTGTTTCTATGTGATTTATTCAGTGACCCAGCCAAGGCTTTTAGACTTTTGTTGGAGTCTAAAAATTGTACAATTCATGTGATCAAGTGTGGCTCATGTCACAGGCTGGTGGGCAACTGTGAAAAAAAGCAAAATCTTCCACTTCGTCAAAGGCTCCTTGCCAACATAGTGAATTACCACAAGGAAAGCCAAGTGCAGAAACACCCCTTTGGGGGAGGAGTAAATGGAGAGAATTATTCATGCTATGGAAATTCAGAGGCTGAAAAATTAGAACTTACAAAAAGGGGGGAATCACACACCAGATATGGGGGAGAAAACTACCTCAACTCTGAGTGTGAAATTAGTTTACCTTCGTTAAGATCCCAGCCCCATTAAAACTATAAATATAGCAACCTGATTATTTAAGAGAAAAACACTAATTTTCAAGTTTGTGCTATTTCTAGCGATTCCAATCTGCTATGCAGGAAGTGTGAGAATGCTGATAATTAAGGAACACTATGTGAGGCAATGGTAACACACCGCCTCTGGATCCCAGCTCATGATACTTTGCAAATGTGACAGAACCAGATTTGATACTGCTAAAATGTCAAAAATGCGTGTTAGCAATCCTCTTACTTCAATATAATTCAGCAATCCTTAGCTTCATGCTGCAATTCTGATGTCAGTGTTCCTTGTCACAAAGTAGATAATGTGAATTCAAGATAATTAATACAATGAAATATCAAAAAGCCACAAGCTGACACAATTTACAAATCACTTCTCCCTGTGGTTCTTGTCACCTCCCCAAATAAACTTCACAATCTATAACCGTGAGAGAGAAGGGAGTTGACTGAATTCCTTAGACACCTTCAAGACTGAAGCATCAGAAAATGAACCCATGATTGTCTTTAGCTGTGTACCCACCCCCCAGACCCTTGGAAGTCACCTAAGCCCCAATCTGGTTGAGTTTCCAGATTGCTGGTGTGCTCATGCCAATCTCTGTGACCTCTATAGCATCACTGCTCCCATTCCAGGTTCTCTTTCAGATCTTTCCTGGCTCTGGGTCATCCATCTTGTTCCCTGAGTGAGGTATTTAAAACATGGACTTGGTCATGCTCTTGCCCTACTTAGAGACTCTGGATATGTTCCTCCTGATCCCAGAAACAAGTTCCAGTGCTTTTCCATAGCTATACGGTCCTTGGTGATCTATACCTGCTCATATCTCTGGGTAGAGATCTGCCCTACATCTCTGCTGCCTGTAACCTCAAATCTTTATTCTCTCCTTTTCTTTCTGGGAGTATAGACTACTTTTATACTATTTTTGCTTACTTTTTATTCTCTCTCTCTCTTTCTCTCTCTCTCTCTCTTTCTCTTTGTACCAGGTATTGAACTCACTATCTTGCATTTGCCAGGCAGGCACTTACGCTGCTGAGCTAAATCCCCAGGCCACTTTTTATTCTTTTAAATAAAAAATAAAAATACCATTCACACATAATGCAATTTACCCATTTAAAGTGTATGAGTTGACACTTTAATGTACTATTAAAACTGTGTAACCATCACGCCTATCCATTTCAGAACATTTCAAAAAGAAACCACAAACGTATTAGCAGCCCCTCTTTAGTTCTCCTTAACCCCTCTATTCTAGCTACAGACAACCCAAATGTACAATCTGTCTCTGTATGCTGGACGTTTCTTACAAATGGAATCATACATCAAGTAATCCTTTCCTGGCTGCTTATGCTAAGCATAATGTTTTAAAGGTTCATTGATATTGTAACTCGTATCAGGACTTCATTCCTTTTAGTTGCCATATAATATGTATTTTTCTAATGATTGATGTTGTTAAGTACCTTTGCATATTCTTTTGGACGTTTTTATATATGTTGTTTAGACAATCAAATCCTTTGCCAATTTTAAGCAGGTAACTTTTAATCTAATTTTTTAAAATTAGGAGCTCTTTGTATGATATATATATATATATATATATATATCCATCCCTTAATCAGCGTATGATTAGCAAAAATTTCCCCACTTCTGTGGGCTTTTTTTGTATGTGTGGGCTATCTTTTTGTTTTTTTAACAGTGTCTTTTGGAGCCCAATAGTTTATTGATTTTCAGTCTATCTATATATAGTTGTTTGTTCTTTTGTTCTTATCTAAGAAATTATTGTCTAATCTAAGGTTATGAAAACTTCATGCCTATGTTTTCTTTAGTTTTTACCATGTATACATAATTGCTCTATTATTTCATTTATCCTCTTTTTCTAATGTCTAATACATTTAAAATTCCATTTTCAAAACTTTTCTTCATTACATAATCTTTGCACGGCAGTTACAAATGAATTTAAATCCAAATAATGAAGTACTTCTTCAACAATTTCCATTTTAAAGTTGTTCTCACTTATATTTTTATCTTGACATTCTATTTGTTTATGTTTATAGGATTTAATTTACTTTTAATATATCCATTAATCCTATTTTATTATGGCTATTTCATTTCATAAATCTCTCTTTTACTCATAAATAGCATTACCTTATCTCTGTGAGCATCCTAAACTTATATTTGCTTATGTAATTTTCACGCTATCTTTTACTTTTTATTTCATCTGGAGTGGATTTAGCTTAAAATTGTCAGTCTTTCTTAACGTCACATTTTTGCATTAGGTTTTAAAAGTCTTACTTATTTACATGATTACTTTGAGGAAGAATTATGTTTTTAAATCTCCTCTCTCTCTCTCTCTCTCTCTCTCTCTCTCTCTCTCTCTCTCTCTCAATTCATCTCCTACCCAGAGCCAAGCTTGTGCTAGCTGATCACAATCCTTCTCCAATGGTGATATTTTTGCCACTTGATTTAGACCTCCCTGTGTCTGCACCTGTGTAACCATGCCCACAGTGGACACACCAAGCATCAGGGCTTCTGATATCAATGTTATTTTCTCTTTTTCTACCTGACAAGAGAACTGAGGCTAAGACACATTAAGACATTTGCCCAAAGTCATTCAGCTGATAAGCTATAAGACTTGAATTGAAACTTAGCTTTCTGACTCTGAAGCCCAGCTTCTAAAACAGGGTGGCAGTAGGTAATGTCCTCCACGATGCTCCTGCCATCCCAACCAGAGACCAAATCCACAGCCTTAGAAAAGTAGGCACTGCCTCTGAGAGCAGCAGTCCATTACTTTGTCTAAATGAATGTTACTGCTTCCCAAACGCAACTTGATGAGTCCAGAAAAAGGATTTCTTGTTAGAGTGACACAGTTTCAAGTTGCAGCTCTGCTTGAAACTTTCAGGGTAATTTGGACAGATTATGACACATCTCTGAGTCTGAACCCCTAGTTTCAAGGAGAAGCAGCAATGTGCATCTTTGCAGGTCATGGCAGGGGTGCTATGAACTGATTAATGCACAGAGTAGGTGCGCTGTGATAGTAATGCCTGCACTCCTTTCTATGAATGTAATTAGTTCTGCACAGAGGCCCAACTATTGCAAGAAGTGCATTTTGTTTCCTCCTGTCCCTAGAATCTGAAGAAAGCACTTGCCAGAAAATCCAAGGCATGGCATATCAGACTGTGGCATCCACTCTGTGATGTTTCCTGGTTGATTAGGGCCAATAGCATGGGCTAGAGAGGGCAGCAGAGAAAAGCAAGGTCAGAGATCATGAAGGCCTCATTTCTAGCCCTCTTGGGAGAACATTCTTCTTGCTAACCTGGAATAGCCCAGAGCTTCAGAGGCTATAATTCTGGGTGACAGCTTCACAGACCAATAAAAATTCAGGAGAATGCACTTGTTTCAAAGGAAATGAGTTTATTAGAGGTTTGGGACTTTCCTGAAAAGTATACCTTTTGGACACAGTTTGAACACCAAAATTACTTTAAGATAAAACTTGGGTCAGCCAAATATTTTTGGGTTAGCCAAATATGTTTTGATTTTTTTTTTTTTTTTTTTTTTTTTTT
>PVJX010024994.1:0-27450 GCA_004027295.1 Dolichotis patagonum | reverse complement strand
TTTTGCCAGCTTTCAATAGAATTTTTTATTTCTTGGATATCTCTTTGAAACTGTTTCATGGATTCTGCTTGTTTTCTACTTTGTTCATTTTTTAGGTTTCATTTAAAAGGTTTTGCCAGCTTTCAATAGAATTTTTTATTTCTTGGATATCTCTTTGAAACTGTTTCATGGATTCTGCTTGTTTTCTACTTTGTTCATTCAAGGTTTCAATCAATTTCCCATGCTCCTATATTTTTTTATCTATTTCTTCCCTGGCTATATTGAGCAAATCTTTTACTAAGGTTGTTACTTCTGTCTTTACGTAAGCCATTACTTCTAATTCGATTTCCTCTATAGCCTCACGGATTTGTCTTTGCTAATAACTTTTTTTTGTTTTGTGGTACCAGGGATTGAACTCATGACCTCACGCTTGCAAAGAAGGCGCTTATGCCACTGAGCTAAATCCCTGGCCCAGCCTCACAAATTTGTTTCTTTACTTCATTTTCTATCTTTTCAGAGATTTCTGTATGACTTTTAAAGTCCTCCATTTCTCTGTCATCTGTTCATGCACCTGATGGACTAGATGTTTGAGATTGCATTTTGGTTTTTTGTTTTGTCATTTTCACCTTCTAGGTCAATATCTGGTTATTTAGTTCCAATAGTCACAACTGTTGGCAGTGTACCTCCTAGGGTCCTACTCTGTGGTTGATGTCCACGCAATTGTTGGGTACATAGTGACTGGAACCTACCAGGCTATTTTGTCTGGGAGAGGGGCCACCAAGTCTCCCGTTGAACCAGCACTGCCAATCCACTGCAGTTCAATGATTTTGCATGGCACCTTCCTCTAGGCTGTGGTGGTGGGGGGCCACCAGTGCACAGGCACGCCTGGGAGCACGAGCCAGGGCAGAGCTCAGTGGTCTCCATGCAGCGCCTTCCTCCACACTGCTACAGTGTTGGTGAGGAGGCAAGAGGGGTGTGGGCCAGCTCAGCAATGCAAGCCGGGGCGGGACTTGGACACTTACTCCACACAGTGCCTTCCTCTACACTGTCTATTCAAAAATTTTTATAACTTCTTGATTCGGCTTTGATAATTCATATGTTTCTGGGAAGCTGTCCATTTCCTCTGTTTTCTATCCTATGTTAGTAAAAATTTTCAAAGGAGGTATTCATGATCTGAGTTCCCACAGGATCTGTAGTAAGTTTTCATTCTCATTCCTTATTGTATATATTTGAGGTTTTTTTTTTCTTTTTCTTGGTAGAGTTGACTAAGGGTTTATCAGTTTTGTTTATTCTTTCAAAGAACCAAGTCTTCGATACAGTGATTCTTTGTATTATTTTCTTAGTCTCAATTGTGTTAATTTCTACTCTGATCTTTATAATTTCCTCCCTTCTATGAGCTTTGGGCTTGACTTGCTGTTCTTTTTCTAGGAGCTTGAGGTGCAGCATTAGGTTTCTTTGTGCTCATTCTGTTTTCTTGATGTGACAATTCATTGCTATGTATTTCCCTCTGACAGACTGCTTTCATTACATTCCACAGTTTTGGTATGTTGTATTTGCATTGTCATTGAATTGTAGATATTGTTTAATTTTTTTCTTTAATTTCCTCTGTAACTTAATTTCCATGTGTTTATGTACATTTTGTAGTTTCTTTTGTCATTAATTTCCAGTTTCAGTACACTATGGTCAGATACTATTCATGGCATAATTTCAATTCCTTTGCATTACTTAAGCATGTTTTATGAGATAATATATGTCCTATTTTAGAGAATGTCCCATGTGCAGCTGAGAAGAATGTGTATTCTGATGTTGTTGGGTGGAATACTCTGTAAACATGTAGTAAGTCCATTTGTTCATAGGTTTGATTGAGTTCTGCTATTTCTTGCTAACTTTTTGTCTAGTTGATCTATCTCTTTGTGACAATGGGATATTAAGGTCCCCTGTTACAACTGTGTTATTGCATATTTGGTTTTTCATGTTTATTAGTCTTTGTCTTTTACAGTGAGTGCTTCTCTATTTCATGCATACATATTTATGATTTTTGTCTCTTCCTTTTGAATTTTTCCCCTAACAAGTATGTAGTAACTTTCTTTATCTCTTTTGATAATTTTTGAAGTCCACATTGTCTGCAAACAGAATAGTTACCCCTGCTTTTTTCTGGGTTCCAGTGACATGAAATACTGTTTTCCATCCTTTGACTTTCAGTCTGTGTGTTTCCTTTTGAGTCAGCTGTGTTTCTTGTATACAGTATATTGTTGGATCCTGTTTCTTGATCCATTGAGTCAACCTATTCCTTTTAATTGGTGAATTGAGGCCATTTACATTGGTGGTTATAATGGATATGTACTTTATCATGTTATTTTCCATTGTTGGTTCCCTGCTTTTCCTCCTTGTTTAATTGCTTGCCCTGCCTGGTCATTTCTTTTTGTTGTTCTGGGAATTGTAGTCATTTTTGTGTCTCTAGTATGTCTTTCAGTACTCTTTCTAGGGTTGGTTTGGTGCACATGAATTTCTTCCATTGTTCTTTGTCATGGAAGTATTTTATTTCTCCATTAATTTTCAAAGAAAGTTTTCCAGGGGACATCAATTTGGGCTGAAGGTTGTTCTCTTTCAGGGCTTGAAATACTTCACCCCAACCTTGTCTTGACTTGAGGGTTTGTGATGAGGACTCTGCCATGATTCTAATGGGCTTTCCTTGATAGGTGAGTTGTGTCTTTTCTCTAACAGCTTTTACTCTATTTTTATCTTTAATTTCAGGGACCTTTATTATTATTATGTTATTATTATTATATGCTGAGTTGTAGATTTATTTAGGTTATGACCGTTTGGCGTTCTCTATGCCTCATTTATCTGCATATCAGATTCTTTTCCCATGTTTGGGAAATTTTCTGCTATTACTTCTGTGAATGGTTTTTTTTTTGTGTGTATATGTCATTTGCATAGATACCTGCATTTTCATTGACTCTTATATTGTTTTTCTTTGCATTATCTTGAATCTGTTGAATTGCTATTTCATGATCTCTTGATATTTTTAAAAGTTCTTTCCTTTCCTGATTGCTAGCTGCAACTCTATTTTCAAGGTCTGAAAGTATGTCTTCAGTTTTGTTCAAGTGGTTTCACCAGCTTTTTAATTTCCTGGATATCTCATTGAATTTGTTTCATGCATTCTGTTTCTTTCCTATATCACTTGTCAGTGATTTACATCATTTTCCTATTTTCTTGTACGTTTTTATCTCTGTCTTCTCTAGCTATGCCTAGCAACTCCTTTATTAACTTAGTCATTTGTTTCTTTACTGAGAGATTATTTCTAATCTGATTTCTTCTATGGGCTCATGGATTTGTTTCTTTATTTCACTTGTTATCTTTTCAGAAATTTCAGGTGTGTGCCTTCCAGTGTCCCCTATTTCGATGTCTCCTATTTGTTACTGAGGGACTGGACATTTAAAATTGTATTTTGCTTTTTTGTTTCGTCATTTTCACCTCTTGAGTTAGTATCTTGGCCTTTTTGATCCTGCTAGTCTCAATTGTCCATCTTGTGTGTGTTAGGGTCCTACCATGTGGCTGACATTCACCCAATTGCTGGGTCCTACAGTTTAGGCGAGGGGCCAGTCACCTGAATTCCTCCTGCAGGGCCTGTTGTTTGAGTCTTATTCTTCCTAGGTTAGGTAAGTCAGGAGTATTGATGCAAACCAACCCTTATCTCTTATTGTTACTGTGGCTTCAGGCTGTTCCAGGCTACCAGATTTACCTGTCTATAATGTGCACTCTACCCAGGACCCTACTGTGTCACCAGAGGTCTCTTAGACTCTCCCGTTCCTCCAGGTGGGGGAGACCTCATTGGCCTGCTCACCAACCCACTTGGGATTCTCTGTATGGAAAAGGGACTCACCCATACTCTTGCCAGGTTACCAAGGTCCTACATTTGGGAAGAGAGTTTGCTGAGGCTCCTGAGGTCCTTTACTTGAGAAGGAAACTCACCAAACTGTCACCGGCCCTCTGAGGTCCTCTGTGTAGTGGGAGGGGTTGCCAAGACTCCCACCAGCCCACCAAGGTACTACAGGTGGTAGAAAGGGTCATTGATGATCCGAGGGCTGCTGAGGTCTATCAGGTGAGGGAGAATAGTGGTCCTCGAGACCATCAGCTACTGAGGTCCTTCAGGTGTAGGAGAAGTGCAGCTGAGGCTCCCCTCAGCCACTGAAGTCATCCGGGTATGGGGGAAGGGCAGTTGAGGATCCTATCAGCCGCTGAGGTGCAGGGGAAGGGCAGCTGAGGTGCAGGGGAAGGGCAGCCGAGGCACCCCTCAGCTGCTGAAGATGTTGGGGTGTGGGGGAAGGGTGACCGATGATCCCATTGGCTGCTAGGTGCAGAGGAAGCTCTTTAATCCTTTTTATTTTTTCCCTTTGTCTAATTGCTCTAGCTAAAATTTCCAGGACTATGTTAAATAGGAGTAGAGATAGTGGGCATTCTTATCTTTTTCCTGATTTTAGAGAGTTTTGAGTTTTTGTCCATTTAGTATGATGTTGGCTGTTGGTTTGTCATAGATGGCTTGTATCAGATTGCAATAAAGACCATCTATTCCAATTTTTTGTAGGATTTTTATCATGAATAGGTGCTGGACTTTGTCACAAGCTTTTTCTGTTTCTATTGAGATGATCATACAATTTTTGTCTTTGATGCTGTTAATATGTTGAACCATCCCTGGGATGAATCCCACTTAATCATGGTATATAATCTTGACGATTTGCTGCATTCTGTTTGTCAGTATCTTATTGAGGATTTTTTGCATCTATGTTCATTGGGGAAACTGGCTTGTAATTCTCTTTCTTGGTTGGATCCTTCTGTTTTGGTATCAGAGTAATACTTGCTTCCAGGAGTGAATTTGGGAGTATTGCTTCCCTTTCAATTTCATTAAAGAGTTTTGGAAGTAGTACTTTTAGGTCTTCTCTAAATTTCTTGTAGAAATCAGCCATGCATCTGTCAGGGCTTGGGTTTTTCTTTGTTGATAGGTTTTTAATTACATCATCAATTTCATTTATTGATATTGGGTTATTTAGGGTTCTTACATCTTTTTGATATAACTCATAGGTATCAAAGAATCTAGGAATCTGTCCATTTCTTTTGTATTTTCCATCTTATTAGAATACTAGTTTTTAAAGTAGGTACAGATGATCTTGTAAATTTCTACAGGATCTGTTGTGATTTCACTCTTTTCATTCCTAGTTACATGTATTTGAGTTTTTCCTTTGAGGTTGGCTAAGGGTTTATCAATTTTGTTTAATCTTTCAAAGAGCCAACTCTTCGATTCATTGATTCTTTGTGTTTTCTTTTTAGTCTTCAGTGTCTTAATTTCTGCTATGATCTGTATAATTTCCTCCCTCAATTGAGCTTCTGGCTTAGCCTGCTCTTCTTTTTCTAGAAGTTTGAGGTTCAACATTAAGTTGTTTATATGTGGTTGCTCTGTTTTCCTAATATAAGTATTTACTTCTATAAGTTTTCCTCTTAAGACTGCTTTCATTCTGTCCAATAAGTTCCAGTATGTTGTACTTTCATTGTCATTGAACTGTAAACATTGTCTAATTTCTTCTTTAATTTCATCTGTTATCCATTGATTGTTTAGGAAAATGCTATTTAGTTGCCATGTGTTTATAAAGTTCTTGTGGTTTCTTTTACCATGGATTTACCATTTCATTGCACTGTGGTCTGATAGTATGCATGGGATAGTTTGAATTCCTTTTCATTTACTTAAGCATGTTCTACAGGCCAATGTGGGGGGTCTGTTTTGGAGAATATTCCGTGTGTAGCTGAAAAGAACATGTATTTTGATGTTGTGAGGTGGAATACTCTATAGATATCTACTAAGTCCATTTGTTAAAAAGTTTGTTTCAGTTCTAATATTTCATTATTAATTATTTGTCTAGTTTATCTGTCTTTGTGACAGTGAGGTATTGAGATCTTCCAATACAATTGTGTTAGGGCTTATTTGATTTTTCATGTCTGTTAGTATTTGTTTTATGTAATTGACTGCACTTATATTTGTTGCATATGTATTTATGATTATTGTCTCTTCTTGGATTGTTCCCTTTATGAGGATGTAGTGACCTTTATCTCTCTTAATCAGTCTTGGCTTGAGATTCACTTTGACTGCAAATAGCATAGCTGCCCTGCTTTTTTCTGGATTCTTGTCACATGAAGTATTGTTTTCCATCCTTTGATTTTTAGTCTGTGAATATCTTTTGTAATTAAATGTGTGTCTTGTAAGCAGCATATTGTTGGATTTTGCTTCTTGATCTATTCTGCCACCAACATTTTGATTGCTGAATTGAAACCATTTACATGTATTGACTTATTCTCGTCATATTATTTCTCTGTTATTGCTCCCCTTCCCTCCCTCTAATTGTTTGCCATCTTTCTGTTGGGGTTCATGGAGCTGTAGTCCTTAATGTCTCTTTCTAGAAATGTCCTTCAAAACATTTTGGAGTGCTGGTGTGGTGGTTATAAATTTTCTCAAATGTTCTTTGTCATGAAAGTATCTTATTTCTCCATCAGTTTTAAAAGGTAGGTTTTTTTTAGGGTACATCAGTCTGGGTTGAAACCTGTTTTCCTTTAGAACTTGGAATATTTCACTCAAAGCTCTTGACTTGCATGTTTGTGCTAAGAAGTCAGCTATGATTCTGATGGGCTTTCCTTTATGGGTGACTTGCTTCTTTTCTCTAACAGCTTTTAAGACTCTAAAAAAAAGGAAAAAAGAGGTAAAGAAATGAAAAAGAAAAGAACCACTTCCAGGGTTCTCTTTGGTTTCACTAGTTGACAACCTGAGGAGACAGAGTCCTGATTTGTGCAGCTCTCTCCCAGAAAGCCAGCAGTAGCTTTTGGGTGGGTTAGTAGATAATCTCAACAGTTCTGTCCTGAGACCAGACTCACTGGGTTTGTCATTGTTTGAGCAATTTCCATGGGTTTGAGCCCAGCTGGGAGCTACTAGTTGGAGTTGACAGCAGTTCTGGGTTCTGGGCTTAGCCAGCCCATCCCCAAGATGTCCCCCAGCCAATTGCTTTCTCTCACAGGAGGGATGAACCCTCAGCAGTCACTGCCTGCCAGTGCAGTCCCTTATGTCTGCTACTTCCCTCTACTACTGTGTCTCTCTGCAGAGGCCTCTGGGGTCACCAACTCTTACTGTCACTCTGGGTCCACAGGTTTGAAACACTCTTCTCATGCAGTGAGTCCTGTGTCAGAGAAGACATCACCAGCTGCCTCCTTCTTTGTTGGAGATTCTCTCTTCACTATACGGGCTTCAATGTGCACTTCAGATTCTTCCTGGGTACAGGGAATCCACGTCCTTCCTTATCTACCTCATGATTCTGTATTCCAGTGTCTGGATGGTGACTCAGAGAGACTGTTTTTTTCTGCTGCTTATTGCTCAGTCTTCTTGGTCTCTTCTATAATTTGATGTTTGAAAGTTATTCAAGCAGCACTAGGGAAATACAAAAATGTTAAGATTTAAGCTGGGTGTGGTTATACACTCATGAAATCCCAGAACTGTGGGACGTTAAGGCAGGAGGCTTGAAGGTTTGAGCCTAACCTGGGCAACTTAGTGATTTAGTGAGACCCTGTCTCCAGAAACAATTGGTTGAGGGAGGCTAGAGATATAGTTTAGTGAGAAGGCCCTGGGTTCAATATTCAGTACCAGAAAACAAAACAAAACAGAGAAGATTCAATGGGATGTGATATTATCAGAGTCCAAAACTCAGCCCTGTTGACAGACTAACAGAGCCTTCTGATATACAGTTAAGTTCCCATGTTCTTCACCTGACAGTGGGCTAGTTTATTTTGATATAAATTACAAAGTTTCAAGAAACCCAAAATATATGTATGACCATTAATCATGATGTCAGCTACCTGTCATAGGCAATAAAGTGCTTAGCCGATCAGTAAAGCACACTCCTGGGTGTGTCTAGGTGGGTTTTGGAGGCATGATCTTGGGTACTATATATGACCCCTTGCCCATTCCTCTCTGGCACTGTTCCCCGTTCTGCTGCCCAGCCTCTGGGGACTAAGCACCTTTGCTCTGCCACCCCTGTCACCTGAATATTTCTGCCTTGGTGCCAGCTGACTATGGTCTGAATCCCCCTGAACCATGAGCTATAAGTTAAACCTTTCCTCTTTTAAGTTTTGAGTATTGGGTGTTGTGTTCAACAATGTGAAAGCTAATCCACTGTGAAAATATATTCCTTAGATCAAGAACATGTAGTATATGACTTGTAAATAGTAAGATTTTAGTATATGTGTTCTTCAGTCTGCTTAATGTAATTATTGTAGATCTTATGTCTCAATTTAAAATGATGTAATTATACTGTTAGCTTATTGACTAACTTCATTCAATAAAAACATTACACATGTTTGATTAATATTCAGCATGTATTTAAATACTTGGGCACGTCATGGGAAGTTCCAGATATAAAAACTGAACAAAGAATTTTCTGTGATAAATACTTCTTGGGGCTGGAGATGTATCTCTGTGGTATGGTGGTGCCCAGTATGCATAAGACCCTGAGTTTGATCCCTAGTAAAACACACACACACACACACACACACACACACACACACACAGAATAATTTCAAACACATACATGAAATATTTCAAACACACACAAGAAAAAAAAATTTCTGGTTAGTCACAGAAATAAAACCATTCTAATGGAAACAGTTTCAATAAAACAGTTGTTAATTAGAATGTTGTCATATTTCAAAAACAATAGCTATTTTTACATGATGTTGCATTTATTGCATTTGAAATGTGTTATTACTCTGTTAGAAGCAAGTAAACATAGGTTTTTGTTGTTTTGATTATTATTCTTTCAAGCTTTTTATTATAGAAAATTTCAAATGTATACAATCCAGAGAAAATGGTATATGAACCCACATACCCATAAGTGATTTCCAGAAATTGTCACCTTATGATTAATCTTTTTTTCATCTTGGATAAGGTTTTTATTGCTAATGTGTTCTTTCTTCCTGAGAGTGATGATATTTTATACCATTAGCCTCTAGGGCGTCTAGGGGCTTCAGTTTTTGGAATTGATCCTGTGGATGAAAATATTAAAACAGCACAGCACCATAAAGCGTTTGATCCAGTCCTGGATAAGAGGATAGAGTATAAAGTATGTTCCCTGGAAGAGATTGTGGAAGAGACTGAAGAAATTTTTGATGCTGTTATAGCTTCTGAAGTCGTAGAACATGTGGCTGAGCTAGAAACATTTATTCAGTGCTGCTGTCGAGTGTTAAAAGTAAGATTTATGCAGCTTGTTTCTTCTTCTTACTGTGTGCATATATCTATAGCAAAAAAAGTACTCCATAATATTTTAGCGGTCCAGCAGGTGAGGTATAGGAGAGAAGGAACAAGAAGCCAGGATTAAGGGATTATCTGCCGGAGATTATTTTTCTTTCAGATAAACCTCAGTCACAGGGATTTTCATTGTCCTATTAGTATGTTGATGTGCCTTGAAAAATGTTGGTGTGACATATTAGAAAACAATACATTTATTGTTTACATGTTTACATACAATATATGTTTATATGTTTACATACAATACATTTACATTTATAGTGGTATTTTCCCATTGATATAGCCTGGATTAAATACTTAATAGACACTGTATGGCAATTACTAAGCAGTGGTTTTCACTTAATACTTCAGAATCAGTAGAAATAGTGATTATCATAAATTTACTTAAATGGCATTTAAATCACTTTATATGTGAGTTTTCAGCCTATGAGAGAGTTACTTAATACATTTGATTTTACCAACCACCCAGTGATGAAGGAAAGGCAGACACTGTTACTACCTTTGTTGACATATGGAGGACTCAGGGTTTGTGGGATGACAAAGATCCCTAGGCATTTAGATGGGGCCTAAAGCTAGGTCCTTTGATTCCAAGCCTGATTATCCTTATTACTTATTATTGTTAAATAACTTGGCCAGATTTAGTTCTCTAAATGTGTTTCCAAACTTTCTTATAATAAATATCCCTAAAGTCCTATTCTTAATACTACATATAGACTCTATTGTTACATTTAAACTGTTATATCCTAAGGTCAAAAGCTAAAAGAATGAAATGCTTAGCCAATATGTAAATAGAGGTTGTTAAAAAAAAATTTACGAAGTTAGGTCAAAAGCTGAAAAATGAAATGCTTATCCCATATCTCAATAGAGCTTTTAAACAAGATATCTAAAAAGCTTTTGTTTTTAAGTAATCCCAGATTTACAGAGAAGTTGCAAAGACAATATAGTATCACCTTTGCCTATTTTCCTCTAATGTCAGCAACTTCATAAGGGTAAGAATGTAGATGAGCAAGTGAGGCCGAGGACACAAAAGTGAAGGAACCCTGCTGTCAGGTGCCAGCCCCATACTTTCACACTTGGAATGGCTTGCTGGTGTCAAGTCCAGAACCTCACTCAGCTCACCATGGTGCTACCTCTAAGATACAGTTTTCAGAGCCACAGATGTTGCCATTATACTTCCTGATGCATTGCAGGACTTGTTAAATTGCATCAGTTTTCTGGTAATGCCATTTTCCCATTACAGGATCCAGTTCAGATTCCTGCATTACAATTAGTTGCCATGTGTCTTTAGTCCTCAATCTGTGATGGTTTCTTGGTGTTACTTTTTAAGTGGAGTTGTTTTAAGGCTTATTTCCTATTATCCAAGTAAAACTCCTTCATTATTAATTTCTGTGTTGTGTGTCAGTATGTGTGTATGAGTGGAGGTTCTTTGACACATGAGGAATACTGGCATTTTGGGCTTTCAAACTAATTTTTGCTTTAATGGAGAACCTATATTTTAATCAACATTGTTTATTACTAATTCTTTAATGTACAATTTTATTGAACACAGACTATATAAGTGTTCAGATTTAAAAGTGATTCTCAATAAGATTGTAGGATACCCTGCCAGAGTTGTACAAAGAAAAATTATAATGTATGATGGTCTAATTGGTAGTATTTCAGTTTTTAACTTAAGGGTACACGCCAGTATTTCAGGGCTCCTCTTACCTTTTTTTACTTTTGGTTTGAGGTGGTATTTGAAATAAGTTATGTCTTTCTCTCCACTCCAGTATATGTAGAAAGAGTAATATAATCATTTTGGAGGGAAACTTCGGCATTTTATCTCCATTACACTAATGATAATATGTAGAAGTGTGAGGGAACACTTACATCCTTGACATTTGTGAGACTAAACATATGAAATACTACAAATATAATCAGAGCAGAACTAAACAATGCAAACTAAACAGTTCCATTTTGGGTTGGCATTTGCCTAAGGGTTATCTTGTTCTCTTATAGTATTTTTGCAAATGAAATCAAATTAAAGAATTTCAAACCTTAATCATTTTTTTGGTCAGAAAATACCTATTGGCAGTTCTCTATGCTGCAGCAAATAAGTAAAAGAGAAAACATACATATGTCGTAGTAATATGATTTTAAAGATTGTAAGCACTGATGTATAGACTCAGTGAGTCTGTAGTAGATTACCTTTTTTTTAAAAAGAGGATAAAACCAAGGAAAATAAAACAGAATAAAACCAATCAAAATAAACTAATATAAGTGATACAGGACTTCAAAACCTTGCCTTTTGTTGTCTTCAGAATAGTTGTAGATGCCTTCAGACATAGAAAAAATGGAAAAGAACAGAATAGAAACAATAAAAACAAATCAATGAATACAATAAAGGACTTCAAAACAAGCCAATGATAAATCCAAAATGGCTACCATAATATGTCCTGCTATCTTTTAAATAGCTGCTCCTGCTATCAGATTTAATATAAATGAAACAAAATGAAAGAGAATAAAACCCAACCCAATAAAACAATGAAAATGATATGGTTTCCACATGGGGATCGCTACCTGGTGAGGCCTGATTCTCTCCCCCTGCAGTCCACAAATGGCACTGACTCTCAGAGACAGGCTATCCCCACCCGAGCAGCGGCCCACACATGGCACTGGTTTCTAGGTGGGGATCACCTCCTGGTGAGACCTGGTTCTCTCCCCGTGCAGTCCATGAATAGCGCTGACTCAGGGAGAGAGGCTTGGGTCTTGGATTGCCTTTATTTATTTATTTATTTATTTATTTATTTTTGATACTGGGAATCAAATTTAGGACCTTGTGCTTGCCAAGCAGGCCCTTGTGCCACTAAGCTAAACCCCTGGCCCTTGGATTACCTTTAATAGTGAATTTCCCAAGGAAAAAAATACTACTGTGGCAATTGATATTGTATTGATACTTATGTATCTTAACTATACTTAAAAATACCTGAAGAAAAGAGAGTAGGGGAAGCCAAGCCTTTATATAAGTGAGACTCATAACTTGTATTCTATACTTTTTTACATGTATATAATTCTGCTTCTTTTAGCCTGGTGGGTCTTTATTCATCACTACAATCAACAAAACACAGCTGTCCTATGTCTTGGGGATTGTGTTTTCAGAGCAGATTGCAGGGATAGTTCCAAAAGGTACTCATACATGGGAGAAGTTCATTTCACCTGAAAAGCTAGAGAGCATTCTGGAATCAAGTAAGTATGAAGAATTTTCTCAAAATTTTAAGACTTAACCGTAATTATTAATCACATAATGTAGCACTTAACTAATTGGGTCACTGTCTTTGGGATGTTGATTTCATCTTTTCAACTATGTGATACACTTTTTGAAGTTGCAAATAAGTAGTAGGTACCTTTTCTGTTTCATTTGTGACACCTAACCTAGATCAAGCTAATAATAGATGACAAATACATATCTTTTGACTATTTAGCCCTCACTTGTTGAAAGATGAGATACAAATGTCTATTATCTACTTCTGTTCACCCTGCTAAGCACTGAAAGGTCAGCTGACCTTTCTTATTTTTCCTGATTCCTCTGCACTCATATATTTTTAACGTCCTGGTCTCTTTATATATTTTATGTTGCAGTGCACATTATATTATAGTTTTGTTGGGTTTTTTGCCCTTTTTTGGCCTGTAAGGTACTTTAAGACAAGGTTTGTCTCCTTTTTGTACTTCCTACATTACTTCATTCTGCTTTACACACAGTAAGCAGTCAGTTTAAGCCTTGCATTCTTGTCAAGTAATAGTGTTTTTATTTTGTTTTGGTTTGTTTTTTTGAGGCAGTGTCTCACCATGTAGTTCAGGCTGACCTTGAACTCACTATGTGTCACAGGCTGGCACTGAACTCATAGTGATCCTTCTGCCTTAGCCTCCCAAGTGCTGGGATTACAGGCATGTACCACCACGCCTGGCTAAGTAATAGTGTTTCTCATTTCATTTATTTGGCATTAGATATTCTTTTCTTAGCACTTAGATTCATTGTATTTCTCATGTTTTGTTTATATTAACAGTGTATCAAATTTGATTTTATTTGGAATATTACCAGTACATAGCAAACTAGTGTGGTCTGGTAATTTCTGTAAGTGTTGAAAATAGTGAAAAAAAATTTAAGTATGATTCCTGAAATAATCTTTTATTGACAGATGTTTTCTAGTGACAGCTAACATTTATTTTGTGTATTTATCAAATTCCAAGAACTGTACTACTTTATACACAGAACTCTTCTAATTCCAACACTGTATGATATTATGTTCTGTTCATGTGGGAAAACAGAGATTCAGAAGGGGTAGGTGTCTCGCCTAGGTCACTGTGTAGGAGCTGCCAGAGTAGGGGCTTGAATCTCGGCAGTCTGCTTTAGAACATGCGTTCTAGTCTGTAGTAATTATGATATGTACATAATAGCAGAAAACTCTTGCCTGTTAAATTAGCAATTATTTTTTAATATACAGAGTTGGGGGAGACTTTTAGTACTTGGAAGTAGGTATTTGTTAGAGCTACACTCTCTGGTATTTTTTTCAGATGGTCTATCAGTTCAAACTGTGGCAGGAATGCTCTACAACCCCTTCTCAGGTTGCTGGCGTTGGAGTGAAAATGCCAGCCTTAACTACGCAGCCCATGCTGTGAAATCTGTGGCAGCAGACCACTTGGGGCCTGCTGAGTTTGTTTCTAAGGAGGAAACAGAAGCACCTCAGGCTGAGGCTTTCACCATCGCACGTGTGCATGAAGAACTCAAGAAATGAACTGTTTCTGAAGACTGCAGTAATATGACCTGAAAGGCTGATGCTTATAGTTTTAAAAAACATCTAATCTATGTTTCAAAAAAGAATCATGAAGAAAAGATTAATTAAAAAGTTAAATCTTTGAACAAAAATTTTTAAGTCATCTGATAGCTGCTTTCAAGGATTTCTATGAATAAAAAGTTTTATGAAGTTGTATGTGATCTAGGTGTTCACATCTAGGATTCCTCATCTTTGTTACAGAAATAAGAAAAGCATATTTCATTTTCTTTTATGGATTATGTATTTTTCCAGCAGGTATGCTGTTATTTAATAAGTTTGTAACAATGTTCCTCTTTATTTGATTTTAGTTAAAACCAGTTATGCGTCTAACTGATAAAAATCAAATGTAGTTTTTGGAGGTTTTTGTTTTGTTTATTATTTATTTTTTATTTTTTATTTTAAAGGGAGTAAAATTTAACACAACAAAACGGGACATAAGATAGCATAAATCTCAAAGCTAGACAACCAGAGATCTTCACTATCTATCATATTGTCTCTTGTTTTCTTCCAAGTGGTTGTCCATATCTTTGTATACGGAGAGTTCATACAAAACAACATAGCCAATCTTTTCACAAGATGTCCAGTTTGGGCCGGGGATTTAGCTCAGTGGCTTAAGCGCCTGCCTGGCAAGTGTGAGGTCGTGAGTTCAATCCCTGATACCAAAAAAAAAAAAAAAAAACCCACAAGATGTCCAGTTCACTGGCTCCCACTTGCTAAGGGGGGGGGCACAGGACAAGGAATGGGACGACTTGAGATGTTTGGTCCTCAGCCTTCGTGCTGGCAGGGTCACAGCTGTTCACCAGAGAGGAGAAGAATTTCTTGTTCTCCCAGCACCTCAGGTCGCCACGTGGTGCAGGCCCCGAGGCGCCAGGGTCTCTCTCTTGCGGGCCACCGAAGCCTGCCACACTCACAGCCGCCCACCAGAGAGGGAAGGATTGCTTTTGTTTTTTTGAGACAAGGTCTTATTATGTAGTTCATGCTGACCTTGAAGTGATTACATAGCCCAGGTTGGCGTCAAACTCGTGATGATCCTCCTGCCTCAGCCTCCTGGGTGCTGCAATTTCAGACATGCACCACCACACTCAGCACAAATATAGTTTTATATCACTTGTATTTAGGAAGATAATATTTTTTCCTTTAAATTTCACTTTGTTGGAAGTAAAATACATTTTTGAATGTGTAGTAAATTTGGATTCAAGCACTGAAATCAAGAAATTCAGATGATATTGAACGTAATTTCCTAAAATTGTATGGTGCCCTTTTTTTTAAGATAAAAAGGACTCTTAAAAACTAAGATTTGGTTATGAAATTTTTTTCAGTTAATATATTTATAATAAGAGGACTGAATTGTAATACATTTTTCTCCTTAAAATATGTGCATCTGTCTTTTTCTCAAAATTCAGAAGCAATATGGGGAGGTACACAGATGGTGTTTGCTGAATATGACTATATGTATTAAAAGCATGTGGCCCTTGTAGGAGGTCAGCCTTTTCTTTCTAGCACTTTTTACTTTTCAGCACTCATTTACATTTTTGTTTGTTTGGCTGGTTGGTGTTTTTGCAACAGGGTCTTGCTATGCAATTCAGGCTGGCTTTGAGCTCACTTTGTAGCCCAGGCTAGTCTCGAACTTGCAGTGATCCCCCTGGCTCAGCCTCCCAAGTGCTGGAATCACAGGTGTGCACCACCACGCTCAGCCGTCGTTTAGGTTATTGTTTTGTTTGTGACTATTGGTTTGGGCTCCTCAGGCAGACACTTCTCAAGCAGCTAACTTACCATTTGTTTTCAGTGGCATTTTGGGATAGGAAACTTGACACTTAAAGAATTAGGAAAGAAATTTTAATGTCAGTTGCTTGTGCCTAATGAGGAAGTTAAAAATTAGAAGTTTACTTTGACCACCATTTAAAAATTTAATTCTTAATCTGAATCCTAACAGTTTTCTTATCAAAACAAAGTTACCTCTTTCCATCTGTTGGAACAAAGCATTGATATTAAGGATTAGGAAATGTGTAATGCAATTGATTGAAAGACAGTCTCTCAAAATGCATCTATTTTAGAAGAAGAGCTCTAATTTTTACAGTTATTGAATATATATACTGTTAAATGCTGATAATCGAGGGTAGTTCAGTAATAACTCTTTCTGTGTTTTAGTTGATTTCTCATGGAATAAAGAGGTGAAAATATTGTTCCTCTGTGTATAATCTAATTTGAAATTGTAAGCTGAGTTCAACCAAATTTCCTAAGGAAATAGGTTTAAAAAGACGTAATAGTTTTAAAAGAATGAAATGTAATTTTAAAAAACCCAACAGTGAATGTTTAAATCTTTTAAAATGTATTGCTGTAAAGAACATATTGCTTTTAACCTTCCTCATTTCAAACACACTTGCCAGTATCCTTGCAACTTTCTAAAAGAGTTCTGAAAGTCATCTTTTGTGAGCATCTTTAGTTTTGTTATGGGGGCTACCTTGACATCCTGAATCAATTTAAAACATTTACCTTTCATGGCCAATTAATTTAGGGGGTAGCCAGAAGTATCAGGATGCCAGATCCAGTGAACAAGGTGGGTGAAGATACACTGTAATGTTTTTGTTTGACAGAAATTGCTGTAGCAGAGGCAATGTATAACACAGAGTGTTGTGATAGAGGATGAAATCATTGGCCCATTCTTTGGGCTGTTTTAAACACATCTCATTTCTTAAATGTTCTAATAAGCTCTTAGAATACTCACAGTTCACTGTAGTATTGCTGCTACAAACTCAGCTCATAGAATTCCATCAAGGTCAAAAAATACAGTCCATCATGGTCTTAACATTGGGTGTTGATTGACACCCCCCTCCCCCAAGAACTAGACAATTTACAGTGAAAATGCTGAACTTTGATCTCAGGATCATAACAATAGACTCACATTTCATTTCCCATTATGACATTTTTTAAAACACTGGAATCTCTGGAAACAGAATTACATAAAACACACCTCTCAACTATAGCTCACAGCTGACTGCACTGAACAAGTTGAAGCTTGGATGAGCCACTTCTTGAAGATCTCTACCTTTCTGTTGGGTGACATTCAAGTAGAATTGCTCACTGTATTTTTATTGTTGTTCTTTTTATTTTATTGGTACAGTTTAGATATACATAGTGATGACATTCATCAAAGGGAATTTGTGCCCATACATGGTACAGCTTGCTGTTGCTGCTTTTTCTCCCATTTATTTCCCCTCTTCATTTATAAAAAATTTCATTCCATTTTTATGTTCTATTTTTTCTGTTCCTCTCCTCTCTTGTCCCCACTTCATTTGAACATTCTGTTGCTGTTTACCAACATCTACTATACATTTGAGTCCTTATTTACATTTTTAATTCTTACACCAGAGAAACCATGCAATACTTACACACGTATGTCTGCTTTATTGCGCTTAAAAGAGTATGACCTCAAGGTGCATCCATATACCTACAAATGTCTCAAGTTTTATCTTTATTGTATAAAAAATTCATCTGTTCATCAGTTGATGGACATTTGGTCTGTTTTCAGTTACAAATTGTGCCACTATAAACAAAGGTGTACCTATATTGCTGTGGTGTGCTGCTTTTAATTCTCTTGGGAAGATACTAAGAAGGGGAATAGCTGGGTCAAATGGAATCTCTAGTCCTAGGTTTTTGAGGAATCTCCATGCTGATTTCCACAGTGGTTGTAGCAGTCTGCACTCTGACCAACAGTGGAGGATTCCTTTTTCCCACACCTCCTCCAGCATTTGTTACTGGTTGATTTCTTGCTGATAGCCATTCTTCTGTGGTGAGGTGGAATCTGTTATAATTTGCATCTCTTGAATGACAAGAGATGTTGAACATTTTCTTTCATTTACTTGCTGTTTATATTTCTTCATCTGAAGAGTGTGTATTCATTTCAGATACCCATTTTTTAGTTTGGGGGTCTAATATTTTGAGTTCTTTATGTATCCTAGATAGTAGTGCTTTGTCTGAAGAACAGAAAGCAAACACTTTGCCACATTAAGAATTCATTTGCTGTTCTAGCTCTCCTCTGGTTCCAAATGAATTTTTGGATTGTTTTCTCTAATTCTGTGAGATATGCTGTTGAAATTTTGATCAGGATTGCATTAAATCTATACAACAATTTTGGGAGTATGGCCATTTTCACTATATTGTTTCTTCCCTACCCAAGAGCAAGGAATATTTTTCCACTTTCTGGTATCCTTTTCAGAATACCGTAGTTTTCAATGTAGAGGTCTTTTACTTCATTAAATTCATTCCTAGGTATTTCATTTTTTTGGATGCTATTGTGAAAACTTTTGTTTCCCTAATTTCTCGTAGTGAATTTATTTATGTACAAGAAAACTGTTGAGTTTTGAGTGTTCACTTTGTATCCAGCTACTGAATTTGGCTGTTAAATTTAAAAGTCTTTTGGTGGAATATTTGAGTCCTCTATGTAGAGTATCATGTCATCAACGAATAATGATAATTTCTTCCTTTTGTATCATTATTCCTTTTACTAGTTTCTTTTGTTTAATTGCTCTAGCTAAAGTCTTTTTTTTTATTGGTACCAGGGATCGAACTCATGACCACACGCTTGCAAGGCAGGCGCTTATACCGCTGAGCTAAATCCCCAGCCCCTCTAGCTAAAGTCTTTAGGACTATATTGAATAACAGTGGTGACAGTGTACAACCTATGTTGTTCTTCATTTTAGAGTGAAAGCTTCCAGTATTTATCCACTTAGTGTGATGTTAGCTGTTGGGTTTTCATAGATGATGTTTACCAGATTTAGATAAAGACTATCTTTCCATGGTTTTTTTTTTTTTTAATCACAAGTAAGTGTCAGACTGTCAATAGTTTTTTCTGCATCTATTGAGATGATCATATGGTTTTTGTCCTTGACTCTGTTAATATGGTATATGACATGTATTGATTTCCATATGTTGAGCCATCCATGCATCCCTGGGATGAATCTTAACTTAGTCATGGAGTATAATCTTCTTGATGCTGCCTTCTGTTTGTCAGTATTTTATTGAGGATTTTTTGCATCTATGTTCATTAGGGATTGACCTGTAGTTCTGTTTCTTAGTTGAGTTCTTCCCTGATTTGGGTACCAGTGTAATGCTTGCTTCCGGAATGAACTTGGAAGTATTGCTTCTCTTTCAATTTCATTAAAGAGTTTTAATTTCATTAAAGAGTTATTATCTTCCCTAAATTTCTTCTAGAATTCTGCAGTGAATCTGTCAAGGCCTGGGCTTTTCTTTGTTGGTAGAATTTAGTTACATCTTCAATTTCATTGATTGATATTGTTTATTTAGAATTTTTATATCTTCTTGATTCGCTTTGGTAATTCATATGTATGTAGGAATCTGTCCTTTTCTGCATTTTCCATCTTATTAGAATACAAGTTTTCAAAGTAGGTAGAGATGATCTTCTGGATTTCTACAGGATCCATTGTGATTCCACCCTTTTCATTTCTTTTTTTTAATTTTTAAATTTTATTTTAAAAAGAAACAGAAAAAAGAATCAAAGAAGCCTAAACAACAACAAAAGCAAAATGGCAACAACAAAAAACAATAGCTATATAGGTTTTCAAAACAAGATGATAGGAATTTAACAGTGCTTGTTATACTGCATATTGTTATCTTCAAAATAGTTACTTAGGTTACCAGATACAGGAATAAAACAAAACAGTAAAATGGAATAAAACATCAGGACCTGCACCGTGCAGTTGACTCGGGTGCCGGGAGAACAGGAACTCCTCCCCTCTCTGGGGGGCGGCTGTGATCCTGCCGGTGTGCGGGCTGAGAATCAGACATCTCATGTGGTCCTGTCCCCCGTCCGGTGTCCACCCCCCCCCCCACTTAGCTAGCGGAAGCCAGTAAACTACACATCTTGTGAAAAGATTGTCTATGTTATTTAGTATGAGCTCCCCATATGCAAAGATAAGGACAACCATTTGAAAGAAAACAAGAGACAATATGACAGTGAAGATCTCTGGTTGTCTAGCTTTGAAATTTATGCTTTCTTATATCCCATTCTGTTCTGGTTTGTTGTGTTTAATTTTACCCCCTTTAAAATAAAATTCTAAAAAAATTTAAAAAAATAAAATGGAATAAAACATTGGATTTCAAAAGCAAGACAGAAGAAAATCCCCCACAATTGCTATAGTGCATACTGCCATCCTCCAAATAGATACCCAGACCAGTCCCAAGGCTGCATAAGTAAATCAAACAATACAAGCATCAAGCTATTCCTTTCACTGCAGTTGCTGTCATCTCACTCTGAGTTTCTCTGAATCAGCCAGTTGCCCACCAGGTAGGGGGATTGCTCTTCCTTTCTCCCAGCCTGTGCGTGCACTGGCTGGCTCATGGGAAGGTGTGGTTCATCTTCTTTCATACTTTTCATTTCTAATTGTGCAGATCTGAGTCTTTTCTTTCCTTTTTTTTGATAAGGTTGGCTAAGGGTTTGTCAATTTTATGTAATATTTCAAAAAAACCAAGTACTTCTGGTTTTAAATAGAAATAGTTAACAGATGACAACATGCATGGATGGACGGGGATGGAGAGATGGGTGGATGACTACAAGATAACTGAACCACACAGTTAACCAGGAGCCCATAGGGAATGCTTCTGTGCAGGACAGCTCAGTTCTTATTTCTGTCCACCTAATCCTTGAAACACACTGAGGAATAGGCCCAGTGCTGGTCTTTCTTAATTTTAAAAATTGGTTTTGCTAAGTCCCAACCTCATACATGCTGCTGAGCTAAACCCCCAGTGGAAGTTACATTCTGAATGAGTGTCAGAGTTTAGGTCCTTTTTTGCTCACTACCATTTATTACTTATTGCAAACCCTCTCTTCTGGTCATCTCCCTTATTCACAAGGTCTTTGTTTTCCTCCTAAGTCTTCCCATATTCTGAGTAACTCCAGTGAGTGGTCCTGGTGGATATTTTATGTTCAACCTTGTAAGCAACAGAACCTTATTTTTGGAGGCGCTGCCTTCAGAAACTGATAAACTCCCTCCCGGTCAAACTTCACTCAGGCTCCTCTAAGCTATGCTTTAAACGGGCCTTAAACTTTGGGCTCCTGTAAGTATTTTAGTGTTGTCCTGTTTCAGCAAGAATCCTACTATATCAGTTTAGCCAGAATTCCCCATCCTCTATATTTGATTACTCAATAACTGATCAAATTCCTTTCCTCACCAAGAGTGGTGCCACACACCTGTTATTCCAGCATTCTAGGAGCTTAAGAGGAGAATTACAAGTTTGAACCCAGCCTAGGGAATTTAGGGACTTAGCAAAACCGTTTTTTTAAATTAAAAAAGAAAGACCAGCACTGGGCCTACTTCTCAGTGGGAAGATCCTGGGTTCAATCCCTAGTAGCACCAAAAAGTAAATTTTTTAAAAAAAATCCTTTTTCGTTATCACTCAAATAATATCTAATCACTCTGTTGTGCTTCCAGCAAGAATCCTGTTGGGTAAACTTAAGAACAATTTCCCCTACCCTTGATATTTTAGTAATGTTACATCCACTGACACCTTCTCCCTCCATATTATTCTTTGGCTATGTAGCTTTAGTTTTCCTTGTGCTTGAAATTGAACTTGATCATCCTCAGATTTTTGGCTTCAGAATCCTATTACAGTTCAGTAGTGGCTCAGTTTGTGAACTTTATTATTCTGGTTGCAAACCAAATTGAATGAGAACAAAATCAAATTTACCCATCAGGTCAACATTGAACCTAACTATTGAAGGTGACTTGGTTCTTGTCTAATTCTGTTTGTGGCCAGAATCATGGAAAGAATTAAGTTTGTGAGCTGACGTACCACTGTACTTCCTTGAATGAATTCTCCCTTACTGCCTAATATCAGAATAGTTTTTCTTTTACATATTCTAGCTCTTGAGGCCACATAAGAGCAATGATGTCATAGATCTGAACATCCCATTTAGAGGAAAACATCTAAAACTATGATAGAAATTTTAAAAAGAGAAGGGCAGAGCAGCAACAACCAGCAAAATACAGCTTCTCCAGTACCTGGAAGTTATACAACTGGAAAATAACTTGGTAAAGAGAAATAAAGAAGTAGATCTCTGGGAATTGGAAGGAAGTTGACATGAAAATTTGAAATTACAGAGAAGCTGGAGAAACAGCACAACACTGAAAAGAATAAAGCAGTCTGGAAAGCCCACACAGGCTCCTAGGAGCAAATCCTTTCTCCACAGTCACAAGATAAACCCTTAAGATCAGCAGCACCAGGGAGAAATGATAGACCAGACCAGAAAAGTCCATGGTTATTGTACCCCACAAAAACAGCATGGGATTTTATTCCAAAAGGGACTCCTTCCACATGGCCTGCTAGAGCTGAAGAAGAAATCCAGGGCAGTTGTGACATATTTGAGTATTTAATCAGGAGCAATTTTGGGAAGGGATTACTTGTTTAAGACTGAGCCACAGAATAGCTGCAAAACAACTTCACTTTGGGGGTCCCAATGTTACCACTTTCATGGTGACTCAGTGAGAGACAGCCATGGAGGGTGTGGGTTGGACATAGAACACCTGAGAAATTTAAGTGCAGGCCAAGAAGGACATAGGGCCCCACACTCCATAGAGAGATGTGTGCCTTTTAGAGGTGACTGACTGGGTGTGAAAATGCTGGCAGTAAGTCCAGTGATCTGCTTGGGCCCCACCCTGCTGCCTGCATCCAGCACAGATGAGTGATCTGATTACATTCCTTATCTAACAGTGTGAGCCAGGATGTGGTTTGGCTGGCATAGCCTGGAATGTACAGACAGAGGAACTTCTGAAGTGCTTGTGTCAGGGGAGGTAGTGGGAGCGGGGATCTTATGAACTCACAGGCGTTAAAGCTAAGTGGAAAAAACTGTGACTTGCTGAAGTCAAGACTATAGATCCTGGAAAGATGAGTGATTAATGAGTGATTACTCATTCAAAAATGTGGGGGAATTTTTTGCATTCTTTTTCTTTTCTCTTTATTTTTGAGAGGAGATTGGAATTTTCACCTTTTTCTTTGTCTTGCTTGTTCTTTTGTTATATTTATCTAATTCTATTAATTTTCTTTACTCTTTAATGGGATCCTTTATCTTTTCTCTCATCTTCCACTGCTTAATTTTTCAAAATTATCTTCTTTCATTGTTCATTCCCCACCCATCTATCTTTAATAGTATAATGATTAAGCTTTATTAATCTTTAGATATTCAGCTAACTGTGATATTACTGTTGCAGTCTTCTCTCTTATTGGGAATATAGTTGCAGTTAGCAGATATTTAATGTATGTCAACATTTAGATTGTTTTGATCATTATACTATAATTATAGATCTCTTTTATATATTAAGAGTAGTACATTATTGGTTCTCATTGTGTGTCAATATCCAGTTTGTCTTTGATGCTATTATTATTGCTGAGTCAGTTGCTATTGCCAGGGTGGCATAGTTACTGATATTAATTGGTTTTCTCTGTATGCCGATATCTGGGACTGCATTTGTGTCATTAACAATACTGTAGTCCATTCTTGGAGAATTGGGTGATGGGCCAATTATACTATATCCTCCCCTCCCAAATTAACAGAAGCAGAGGTCTATATTTAGCTACACCAAGAGTCCATTACTGAAAAGCAGACACTAAAGATATCTCCAACTAGTGACAAAGTCTTTCCATTATTAGTGCCATCAAACCTCAGCACAAAAACAAAAAACAAAAATAATGGAAACACAAGAAAACAAGGCAACAAAGTGCCTCCAAAGCATCTCAACTCCCCCAAAACTCATCCCCAGGGCATTAAGGGGAGAAAATCAAACCCATTGGACTGAACTATTTGAAGTGATAAGAAAGAGATTAAAAAACAGATCAGTAAGGTGGTTGGTGAACTCAAAGAATGTATAACTAAAACAGATAATGTACTTAATCAACAAAATGATCAATGAGTTTACAGAAGACACTAATGAACTATATGATTGAAATAAAATTATTGAAAACACAAATGACCAGTATACCAAAGACCTTATCCCAAAAAGGTACCAAACAGAAATCTAGGAGATTCAAAACTCTATTGAACAGGAAGTCCCATTTAATGGAGCTATTCCCTTTCTTGGTATTTTCCCAGAAAAATTGAAAATGTCATGCCACAGTGATATACATGCACCCATGTTTATAGCAGCACAATTTGTAATAGCTAAATCTTGGAAACAACCCAAATGCCCATCAACCACAGAATGAATAAAAAAAGATATGGTATTTTTATACAGTGGAATATAGGGCCAGGAATATAGTTCAGTGGCACAAGTGCCTGACTGGCAAACGTGAGGTCATGAGTTTGATCTTTAGTACCCCCCCAAAGTTCATACACAATGGAATATTATTCAGCTATAAAAAAGGATAACCTTGAGGCTTTTATAAGGTAAATGGAAGCAACTTGAGACCATACTCATAAGTAAAATAAGTCAAACTCACATTTATAAACAGTGTCCCTAATATAAAAAATAATAAAAAATAAAAATCTGAGAGAGTAATAAGATAAAAAATATACAATAGATATTGTAATAATGAAAAGGAAAGAAACTGCTCAGAAGGACAGAACAACTGGGATGGGGAAAGGAAAAAAGGAAGAAAGGAAAAGATTATATGTATGTTGGTAAACATATAGATGTATATGTATACTATATAGATAACTATACTACTAATCTTTGTTAGTTCATCAAAAACAACAGTTTGTGCTATCATTGTTTGATCACTTTTGTGCCTAGATTTTATAACCTGAACAGCTACTTCTAAGATAACAATATGCAATATATTAAGTAGTGTTAATTCCCTACTTTTTTTTTGAAATTCTGTATCATTTTTATCCTTTTTTTTTCTGTTTTGCTTTTTAAAATTAAAAAAAACCTCTATTGAAAGTTCGGGTAGCAGAATGTGATGGCAGAGTGTTCTAACTAGAAGGTAGGACTGACATCAGTGACCAATTACTCGGTGAAACATTGAAAACAACAAGTGAACATAAGAAATTAGATTCAGCAGCTGCTAGGTAACACAAAGACTAATCTGCAATTAATTTGTAAAAAATCAGAAGATAGCACAAATGGCATAAAGAGTTGTTTACAGAAATAATAGCAGAGGCAGACATATCACCACCCAGGATGTATTGGCTCAGCAGACAGCCTCAAAAAGAAGGAAGGAAGACAGAAGTCTTAATCTAGCTAAGTAGTCATTAATGAAAATGATCTAAACTTTTGGCTAGCAGAGAAGAGTAAATGTCCTAATTTTAAGTATATCATTTATGCTAGAAATATCATTTTGAAAATTCATATAAACAAAAACTTTCTGAATTTATTTTTTTCATTTCTGCTAAAAGGATAATATATCTACCATATTACATAAAATTATTCTGTGAAGATATCAAAATAATACACATGAATGCCTTTTATTAGCCATATGGTCCCATAGGTAAGAATACCAAAAACCTTATTTCCATATCTCACCAGGATCAAGTCTGTTAAGATTTCAGAAGTTAGAGGTGGGGAGAAGGATGACTATGAAAGACGATATCGAGTGAGCAAAAATTTATTTGGATGAGTCCATTCAAGGGAAGGTCAAGCCAAAATTGGTTGTGATCTAGGGCTATCTAGCCGTGATTTGTTCTGCAGAAACCATTACAACATCAAAGATCCATAGAAAAATGAGAATACAGTAAGGAACAGAGAAGAAAATGATTAAAAATTTCATTATTTACTCATTTTGCCTACAGTTTTACTTAGGATAAATATGGCTAGCTTAAATTCCCAACATGCCACCCCCACTTCCTAACATATTTCTGAGAAAGATTTTGTTTTGTTTTGTTTCTGAGAAAGGGTATCATTACTTAGGTCAGGCTGACCCTGAACTCATTATGTAGCCTAGGCTGCCCTCAAATGCTTCAATCTCCCAAATGCTGAGCTTACAAGCATGTACCACCAGGCACAGCTTTAAAAATGATGTGTTTATTTCAAAATTTCATGTAAAAAAGTACTGCTTTTAAACAGTTCCAAAGGTAAAGAGTGACAATATTAATTATTATTTTCATTTCAGATATTCAATATACATTTTATCATCATCAATTCAAGTATATGGTATATATGGAAATGTGTTTTGAAAAGTTGTTTCAAATATTTTTAAAAAATTTTAGTACATATATGTAGTATATAATGTTTACATTCTTTGTGGGAAGTTGGTACATGCATATGACACATTTTAGTTGCTTTTTTTCATCCCCTTTCCCTTTACTCCTTATCCCTTTTCCCCTATCTGTTGATCCTGTTCCTATTTTTGGTCATGTTTTTAGTATGTAATGTTTACATTCCTTGTGTGGAGGCTGTTCATGTCTATAACACGTTCCAATACCTTTTTTTAATCTTCTTTCTCTCTTCTCTTACTCCTTCTTTCCAACTTGATTTCCCTTCAATTTTTGAGAATAATCTATCTCCCTATTTCCTATTATCTTTTATTTTGCTCTTTATTTTTCATCTGTGTTTCTTGTGTAAGACAATGTGACATTTAAATTTGCTTGTCTGGGAGAGAGAGACAAGATGGTGGACTGGTAGATAGTAGGAGAGAGACCCTCTCTGAGAGAGACAGCTCAAATGCCAGAATAAAACAGCCTGGAGAGACCTAAACAGAGAGAGATAGACTCTCACAACCCATGAAGAAACTAAAGTGCAAAAAACCGCTCGAATATGAGGTCCTGGGGCTACTATTAGTGAAGATAAGATCAGCAAGCACGGCACCCTCCTCAAGCCGCCTGAATTCCTGCCCGACCTTGAACAATCAATCCACGCCGAAGTGACTGGCTTGAGCCGCCAGAGCGCGGAGCTGTACAGCCCTGCGTGTAGCTTGCCGGGACTGGCTCTGCACGTGACCCACCCAGAGGCACTGTGAATTCCCACCGCAGCCACGCTGAAGTCAGAGGTTGGGGAGCCCATCAGTTCTCGGAGACACGGTGAGTGATGGTAATAAGACCCTCCCACAGGAAAAGGGAAACCGACTGGATGACATGTTGGATTTGGGCAGGACAGCCTTAACTCCATAAAGAAGTGGCTTCAGCTGGTTGCTCCCCTTGCAGAGCAGATTGGTGGAATCTGCTTGGACTAGGCCAAGCCCCTGGCGGGGACCCAGTTACTTCCCTGAGATCAGTGCACACTGACACAGTGAAGGCCTGCAAAGGTTGACTGGCCCAGAAGGGAGGAGCTAGCGCACACTGCCCGTGGGTGAACTCTAATCTCTGATAACCTATTGAAGAGGGCTAAAGCTCCTAGCCTGCGCCCTCTAGAGGAGCCTTAAACAACAAGAAAAGGG
>PVJX010024993.1:0-27450 GCA_004027295.1 Dolichotis patagonum | reverse complement strand
TTCATCTTCAGAGTAGTTGCCTATACTCTCAGACAAGCATACCAGATTTGAATAAAATCAGTCATGACAAAATAGTGATCTAACAAACCAGATTCAAATAAGATCAGTGATAAGATAGTGTACATAATACAGGGCTTTAGATTAAGTTAAAAGGAAATTAAGCAGGATACCATAGTATATCCTGCTATTTTTGGAATAGCTATCTGTGCCCTCAAATCTAGTACTAGTAGACAGATTGGAACAGACTAAAATGAAACTAAACAGAGCAATAAGAATAATGTGGATTTAAAATCCTGATACAATATTAACAATGTCCTCTGCCTTCTTTGTTAGACAGTTCCTTCCCTTTCAATTTCACAGGGTGCTTTGTACATTTTGGCTTCTACTAACTCTTAGTTTTTAGATTAGGGGGGCAACCTACTATCTACCTAAGTGGTTCTGAAACTTTTTACCCCTGAACTTGATCTTGAATTATATTCCTTTACCTACAACAGCCTCAGGTTTTTCCTTCCTTATAGCTGAGTAGTTCCCCACTGCACAAAAGTGTCATGTCTTTTCAACCTATCTGCAGCTGCTGGATGAGCTGTCCCAATTTCTCTCTGGTTCCACGTCACATAGAGCATTGTTTTCTCATGTTTGACTTTTGGTTCGTAAACACTCTGTCAGGTTGATTATATTTCCTATACAGAGCATCGCAATGGACCCTATCTCCTGATCTCTTCTGCCTGTTTTTCTTTTTGTTAGTGTATCAAGGACATCTGTGTTAGAGATGGTAGCCAATCTTCTCTGGCTTATCTCTGCTATGCTATTTTTCTGCCATTGGTTGTCTACTTTTCTCCTTCATTTCACTGTCTGCCCTGTTCATTGAGGCCTCTCTGCCAATGTTCCTGGAATCTTGGTGATTTTTTTTCTCTCTCCCTAGAATTTCCTTTAGTATTTTTTTGTAGGGTTGGATTGGTGGTCATGCACTCCCACAGTTCTTTGTCATGGAAGCATCTTGTTTCTCCATTAATTTTGAGAGACAGTTCTGCAGGGTACATCAATATGAGTTGTAGGTTGTTTTCTTTCAGGACTTGGAGTACTTTGCTCCAGGCTCTTCTTGATTTGATGGTTTGTGTCAAGAAGTTTGTCATGATTCTGATGGTTTTTCCTTTTTAAGTGATTTGTTTCTTTTCTCTGATAGCTTTTAATATTCTGTTCTTGTGATGGATTTCTGGGATCTTGATTATTATATGTCGGGGTGTAGCTCTGTTTTGCTTGTAGCTGGCTGGAGTTCTGTATGCCTCGTGTATCTGCATATCATTTTCTTTTCCTATGCTTGGAAAGTTTTCCTTAATTATTTCTGTGAATAACCTTTGTATTTCATTTGTGTTTACCCCTGCTTCCTCACTCACATTTTTTATTCTTAAGTTATAGGTCCTCTTGTTGTCTTCTAACCTTTGTATTATCACTTCCTGGTTCCTTGTTATTTTTAAGAGATCTTTCCTTTTGCAATCACATGTTGCAAACCTGTCTTCAAGTTTTGAAAGTCTAACTTTAGTTTCTGTCAAGCAATTTTGCCAGATTTCAATGGAGTTTTTAATTTCCTGGGAAACTCTTTGAATCTGTTTCATGTGTTCTAGGTTTTTTAAATATTCTTCATTTAAGGTTTCTCTCCTTTTTCTGTGTTCCTCCATTCTTCCATCTATGTCTTCTTGAGAGGTGTTTAGCATTTCTTTTATTAATCTTCTTATATCTTGCTTTACCTGTATTAATTTTCAGTTTTCAGTTCATCTATGATGTCACAAAGATATTTCTTTATGTAAGCTGATGCTGTGTCCAATATTTCATGTTTGCTGCCCTCAATCTCTTCTGTATTTACCTCTTCTGGACTTATATTCCCTGAGTTGTTGCCTGCAGGCTTTTACTTGTTTCTTTCTCTTGTCATGTTTCTGGTTTCTTTCAGACATATGTATGTTGGAAGTCTCAGGCCCTTTCCGTATTGCTTATGGTTTTTCTGAAGCATGTTGGCTAGGGGATTGTTGCCTGCTCCAGTTTGCCATTGATCAGTGAGGTGCATGCAGGGGCAGTATAGGCTGGGCCCTCCCCTCCAAGCCAGTCAACCAGTGAGTGCCTTCACCACATTAGTCTGTGCCATGGGGATGTCACTGGTTTGGTACAATTTTACCCCTGGCTATTGGGCCTTGACCCAGGTCATGACCCAGCCCAAGCAGATCCCACTAGTCTGCTTTGGGGCAGGAGAAGCTGACTGACACCACTGCAGTTCTAGTTTCAAGCCCATCCTGCCCAACTTCAATATGTTTTCCAGTCAGTCACCCCCTCCTACAGGACCAAATTTCAAGCACTCACCATGGGTTAGTGAAGCTCTCTACAGTGGTTCCATTCTCTGTTGCAGCGTGTCCTCCTGCCAAGGGCCTAGGGCTCACCAACCCTTGATTTCAATGTGACTGCAACTTCAGTGTGACCATGAGTTGTCTGACTCCAGGGTTCCCAGCACAGCATGGGACTGGCTCCAGTGAGAGCATGTCTGGCTCCAACCTTCTGTCTATGTTTTTCTTTTCTTTCTTTTTTTTCTTTTTCCTTTTCTTTAGTTTCTTCCTGGGCCATGAGAATCTGTCTCCTTTCATCTGGTCTTCTCCATGGTGGTAAATTCTGAGTGTCTGAGCTGTTTCTCTCAGAGAGGTTCTGTACCTTGTTACTTATCTATCCACCGTCTTCCTCTGAGACCATAAAATAGTTTTTGAAACAGAAAATTACCAGACAAGCAACATGCAATCTCAGACCTCTAGCCCATCCAGAATAAGTCCAGGAGATACCCACATAGGAGAAAGTAGAAGTCACACACTTGAAGTTTCTGAAATGATAGTGATAGTAAAGAAACAAGTCCATGAGACTATGGAGGAAATCAGGTCAGACATGGTCTCTTAGGCTAAAAATGTCAACATTTTAAAAGGAATTGTTCAGCAAATCTAGAGCAGAGATAAGTAAGAAAATGATGATAGGAAGAGGATGTAAATCATGAATGATGAATACAGGAAAGAAATAGAATGCATAAAATAATTTGAGCAGATATCTAGGGAATCAAAAATTCCACTGAAAGCTAGCAAAACCATTTGAATGAAACTGAAGTCAGACTCTCAGACCTTGAAGACAAGATTTCAGCTAGCAACCAGGAAAGACCTTTTTAAAATAACAAAATATTAGGAAACAACAATTCAACAACTATAAGACAAAGCAAGGAAAAATATTGTAAGCAGAATTAATGTCACTGCAAAAGGAGGAGCCAACACAAATGACATAAAAAAAAACATTTGCAGAAGTAATAGTAGAAAATTTCCCAAGCACAGGTAAAGAACCTGACATACAGATAAGTGAGGAGCACATAGTCCCAATTAGCCATAACCAAAATAAATCTATACCCAGATATATAATAATCAAAATACCACAAATTCAGCACCAGAACAGAATATTAAAAGCTGGTAGGGAAAAGAAACAAATCACCTATATAGGAAAGCCCATCAGAATCACAGCGGACTTCACAACACAAACCATCAAGTCAAAAAAAGGTTGGAGTGAAGTTTTTAAAAACCTGAAAGAGAACAATTCCCAACCCAGGCTGATATAACCTACAAAACTGTCTTTCAAATTAATGAAGAAATAAGATACTTCCATGACAAAGAACAACTGAAGGAATTCATGACCACCAAACCAACCCTTTGTAGGGTACTGAAAGATATTCTAGACAGAGACAAAAATGACTATAATTCTAAGAACACCAACAAAAACCACCAAACAGGGCAAGCAATTAAACAAAAGGGAAAAGTAGGAGAGCAAGAGTAGACAACTAACATGACAAAGATAGGCCAATATGTATCAGTTATTACCATCAATATAAATGGCCTAAATTCACAAATCAAAAGAAACAGACTGAATGAATGGATCAAGAAACAAGATCCAGCAATATACTGCATTTAAGAAATACACTTAACTGAAAAAGAAATTCACAGATTAAAAGAAAGGAAAACAGTATTCCATGTGACAGGAACCCCCCAAAAAGTAGAAGTAGCTATTTTGTTTGCAGACATTGTGAACTTGAAACTAAGAATGATGAAAAGAGATAAGGAAAGTCATTACATACTTGTTAGGGGAAAAATTAAAGAGAAATAATAGCAGTCATAAATGTAAAGGGTAAGTATGGGAATACCCAACTATATAAGACAAATATTAACAGACATGAAAAATCAAATAAGTAATAATACGATTGTAACAGGGGATCTTCGTACCTTATTGTCACAAAGAAGTCAATGCAACAAAAAAGTCAACAAAACATAACTAGAACTGAATCAAACCTGTGAACAAATGTACTTAGCATATGTTTACAAAGTGTTCCACACAACAACATCAGAAAACACATTCTTTTCAGTCGTACATATGATGTTCTCTAAAATACACCATATGCTAACTAACAGAACATGCTTAAGTAAATTCAAAGGAATTGAAATTGTCTCATGCATATTATCTGACTATGGTGCAATAAAACTGGACATTAAATGGCAAAAGAAACTGCAAAACCTACATAAACAAAGGAAGTAACACCCTCCTGAACAATCAATGGATAACAGAATAAGTTAATACCTACAATCAAACAAAAATGTAAATACAATTTACAGAAACCTGTGGGACACAATGAAAGCAGACCTCAGAGGAAAATTTATAACAAAGAATTATCACATGAGAAAAACAGAAAGAGCACAAATAGACAACCTAGTGCTACACATGAACCTTCCAGACAAAGAAGAGAAAATCAATCCAAAATCCCATAGAAGGGATGAAATTATAAAGATCAGAGCAGAAATTAACACAATTGACACAAATAAAACAATACAAAGAATAAATGAATTGAGTCGGTTCTTTGAAAGCATGAATGAGTTTGATAAACCCCTAAGCAATCTTATTTAAAAAGGAAAAAACCCCTGAAATTCATGCAATAAGGAATGAAAAAGAATCACTACAGATACTGTGGCAATTCAGGAGATCATCAATATCTACTCTGAAAATATTTACTTGCAAAAGATAGAAAATAGAAGAAATGAACAGATTCCTAGAATATATGAACTACCAAAGCTGAATAAGATATAAAAGTATTTAATAGCTGAATATTGGTTAATGAAATAGAAAATGTAATTAAAAACTTACCAACAAGAAAAACCCATACATTGAACAAAACACCACTTATTTCTACAAGAAAGTTAGAACAGATTTAATACCAATATTTCTCAAGCTCTTTAATGAAATTGAAAGAAAAGCAATACTACCTAACACAGTGCTGAACGCAAGTATTACCCTGATACCAAAACCAGAGAAAGACTCAATCAGAAAATAGAACTATCAGCCAATTTTCCTGATGAACATAGATTCAAAAATCCTCAGTAAAATACTAGGAACCGGAATGCAACAAATCATCAAGAAGAGTATCCAGGGATTACAGGTTTAGTTCAACATATGCAAATCAATAAATGTAATGCATTATATCAACAGAGTCAATGATAAAAGTCACACGATCATCTCAATAGATGCAGAAAAAGCTTTTGATAAAGTTCAACACTCATTTATAACAAGAAAAACTCAATAAAATATGGATAGATGGTCTTTACCTCAATCTGATAAAAGCCATCTATGACAAACCAACAGCCAACATCATACTAAATGGAAAAAATCTGAAAACTTTCATTCTAAAATCAGGAACCTGACAATGATGTCCCTATCACCACTACTATTCAATATAGTTCTGGAAACATTAGCCAGAGTAATTAGACAAGAGAGAAAAATAAAAGGAATAAGGATAGGAAAGGAAGACATTAAATTATTATTATTTGCAAATGACATGGTACTCTATATGGAAGACCTCAAAATCCCCACCAAAAACTTCTAGAATTAATAAAATATTCAATAGCATACAAACTAAACACTCAAAAATCAATAGCACTCCTGTACACAAACAACAAGCTCATTGAGAGAGAAATTAGGGAAACCACACCCTTCACTATAGCATTCAAAAAAATTAAATACTTAGGAATCAATATAACAAAGGATATAAAGATCTATCCATTGAAAGTTATAGCACTCTTAAAAAAAGAGATTGAAGAAGATATCAGAAAATGAAAAGATATCTTTTGCTCATGGAGAGGAAGATATAACATTATGAAGATGGTCATACACCCAAAATTTTATACAGATTTAATGCAATTTCAATCAACATACTCTTAGCATACCTCAAAGACCTAGAGAAAATATTCCTAAAATTCATCTGGAACTTGAAGAAACCTAGAATAGCAAAGGCAATCCCTGGATAACAAACAATCTCTGACTTGAAATTATACTACAAAGCCACTTTTACAAAATCGGCATGGTACTGGAAAAAAAAAACAGACCTGAGGTTCAGTGGAACAGATTAAAAGACACAGATACAACTACAAAGACATTTGACCTCCTTATCTTTGACAAAGATACCAAACATTTACATTGGAAGAAAAATAGCTCCCTTAATAAATGGTGCTGAAAAAATTAACTTTCCACATGCTGAAGACTAAAATTAGACACATCTATGACCATGAACTAAAATAAAGTCAAAATGGATCAAAGATCTAAATATCAAAAGAGAAGTACTAAATCTAATGGAAGAAAATGTATGTAGAAATCTTGAAGACAAGGGGTATGCAGATAGTTCATGAACAAAACACAAACTGCGCAAGAAGTACTTCAAATAATAAACAACTGGGATTTCATATTATTAAAAAGTTTTTACACATCAAAATAAATCACCAACAGAGTGAAAATACAACCCACAGGATGGGAAAAAATTTTAACCAGCTGTCCCTCACCCAAAGTACTTCTATCTAGAACATATAAAGAGTTGAAAAAAATCAGGTCCCCAAAATTAAAAGACTCAATCCAAAAATGGGCATCTATGGAGGAACACACACTCCATAGATGAAGAAATACAAATTACAAGTTAATATATGAAAAAATGTTCATCACTGGTCATTTGAGAAATGCAAATTAAACTACACTGAAATTCCATATCACTCCAGAAAGATTGGCTGCCATCAAGAAATCAACCAAAAATGAATTCTGGTGGGGCTTTGGGGGAAAAAAGAGCTCTTCTTCATTGTTAGTGGGAGTGTAAACTACAACCACTGTGGAAATCAGTGTGGAGATTCCTCAAAAACTAGATAAGGAGGTCCCATTTGATACAGCTATTCTTCTTCTGGGTATATTCCTAGAAGAATTGAAAACATCATACCACAGCAATATATGTATACCCCTGTTTGTGGCAGTACAATTTATAATATTTAAATCTTGGAAACAACCCAAATGCACATAAACTGAGGAATGGAAAAACAGATGTGTATTTTTGTATAGTGGAGTACTACTTAGCTATTAAGAAGGATAAACTTGAGACTTTCATAGGTAAAGGGATGCAATTTGAGACCATACTCATAAGTGAAATAAATCAGACTTACATATGTAAACATTGTATTGTCTCCCTAATTTAAAAAACTGAAAGAGTAGATAAGACCTAATACATGCAATATATATTGTGAAAGATGAAAATACTCAAAAGGGAAGAACAACTAGGATGGGGAAAAAGAGAAAAGAAAGAAAAGAAAACTATATATACATGTATATGTATATATATACAAGATAGATTTATTATGCTACTAATCTGTTAGTTCACCAAAAAGAATGTTTTGTGTTTTCATTGTTTGATCATGTTTTATGCCTACATCTTGTAATCTGAGCAACTGCTTTAAAGATAACAATACTGAATGTATTAGCCATTGTTAATCTCCTATTATGTTGTTTTTATTTTTTGTTTTAAAATTCAAAAATATTCCAAGTACAGTTTCTAAGTAATGCATGTCATTTTTATATCATCACAAAACTTACAAAAAGTTAGAAGTCAGAACACAATAAATCAGAGTCTAACTGTAATTTGTGAGTCAGGCAAGTAGATCAACAATGACAAGAGTGCAACAAGTGCTTTCTGTGAGCAAAGAAAGGGCAACCGGCTTGGCAGAGTAGGGAGGGAGAGAGAGATGCCTTCCAGGAAGAGGAATGATCAATTCAGTGGGACCCTAAAAGGGAGGGAGAAGGAAGATAGAATGAGAAGTGGGTAGGATGAGCCCAGGATGTCCAAGAGAGAGAGGAGTGATAGAAAGAAATAGGGAGAAGAGATGAGGTTATGAGTCTGAGAGCCACAGTGAAAGCTTTAGACCTGCTGAAGGGCAATGAGGGACAAGCCTGGAGTCAGAGAGACCCATTAAGAAGCTTTGACAAGAGTTTAGGCAGGATCTGGTGCTGGTTTAAATAAATAATGTGATAATAGAGATGGAAGATAGAAGACACAGCAGAGTGATACTGAGGATGTAGACTTGATCTGGCTTGGCAGTTAATTGAAATAAAACATTGAGGGAAGACTGAGGATCAGATCACGGCCAGTTTAAGGCTTAGATGAGTGGGTGACTACTGATGGCCTTCACTGAGTTTCAGAACAGGGAATAAGGAACTAGTTTGGGGTTAAAAATTCACATTTAGACACTCTGAATTCAAGGTATACAAAGTCCAAATGAAGATATTCAGTAGGCAGATAGGCATACAATAATCTTATGCTGTAAAAATCTATAATATGCATTTGTAATTGCTAGGTTTATATTAATACTCTTTAAAATTTAAAAATTAATTATTTTAACATTAGATTATATGCAAATCAATAATTATTAGACAAATATTACATACAAGAAGCATGTAATGATTCATAATTAGTAAGGAAAAGTACAGCTAAAAATGCTGTGTGGGCATCCATTAATCAGGCAGCATACAGGACTGAATACAAATTTAGAGTACTTACCAGTGTGCTTTTCACACTCAAGAAAATCTTTAAAGGAAAGAAAGCAGTACTTCATTTTACGTCAAAATGTCATTTCCACTATAATTGCAATTTATATATTGCTAATGCATAAAGACATTTTGTGATTAAAAAAAAGAACCTGAAAGTTTACCATACCACAGTCCCACATCAGTATAGCTTTCTTTGTGCTGATGTAACTTTTAAAAAGCCACATATACCCTCCAAAAGGCATGATAAAATAGCTAATTTTGCATGTGACATTATCATATTATTATCAGAACAAAATAAAATTCATAAGAGTTAAGCATATTGAGTGAATTTTAATTTCTATGCAGATCCTATAAGAAATATCCCTCATTAAATATTGTATATTTATTTACTGATCTAAATAAATGAGCTGCTTTTCACAAAATCCTACAGTACATATTTGTCACAATCAGTAAAAATGCAAATGAGTAGGACCAGGCATATCTAGGTACCAATTTTCCCTTCACCTGTCACTAATGCTTTCAGTCTGTTAAGGTCCTGTTTGCTTTTCTTCTGAGCCAGTCTATGGTTTGTGGTTTCTACAGACTCATAATGGAATAGTTGTAAATGTGAGTTTCCATTCACTGTCAATTGTCTTATTCTAGTGACAGCACCTAATGAACACCAGGGAAAGGAACACTTGTGTTATCTAGCTAGCACAGCAAGACAGATAATCCCAGTTTGATCAAAAGCAAGTTGTGGTTCATTCAGTCACTGTGTCAGACCTTTATTTTGATTTATATGATTTTTCTTTCTTTTAAATTTCAGTTGTAGTGGGACAAAACTGCATTATTTCTATTATAAACTTTTTCTAAAAGCCAATATATGCATATTTTGGAATGCCAAATATTTGTTTCCGTAAGAGATGACAGTTTTTCCCCGAAAGAACATTTCAAACAAATGTTTACTTGTAAGCTATATTTCTTTAAATTCTTTCCTTTCTATTTTCTGTCCATGAACATAAAACTGAAACTGAACAGGTCTTAGTAAATTATTGTGTGGGCTTTACAATACAGTAATGATTGAAGGAACAGGGAAGGAGATGGTCAGTTCTCTGGGTTACTGGATAATCAAGCATGGGGGATTGAGAATGTTTTCATTTTGAATCCAAACATTGCTTTCTTCAACTTTTCTATGTCTCTCCACTGAAGTTCAGCACTTCTGTGGAGATGAGCTCTTTAAAATGCCTGATTTGTGTTTCAATCAAGCCAGTAACAATTCCAAAAATCATTTCATGTACAGACTGGAGTATAGCATAAAGCTTCCAGATCAAAACCATTGTGTCTTTTTTATGCTTGAAGGAGTTAGCTCCTGACATGCCCCCAGATTTCAGAGGTTTATTGGTGATTTTTCTTTCGATCTCATTTGAAAACATCTTATGTCTGGGGTGGCCTAGGATTTTTATGGCTTGACATTAACAGGAATAACTTATTAGTACAGGTTCCCAAAATACAGTGTAAAAATAGAAGAAAATGGATAACAGAAGGACAGACCTCAGAGAACTACATCATAACATGGTCTTGAAGTTCATGCTGAAGCTGTACCTCCAAGGCTTGAGCAAGGCATCCCAAATTTAAGGTAGTTTCTTCTTTGTGAGCTTGGGGGAGTGGATTTGTCATTTTACATTTTCCTCTTGCTCTGTTCATCACAGCTGAGCATTCTGCACCCCGGTAGGTATCTTTCCTCTACAAGGGATGCAGCTTCTTTATTTTTTTTCTGTTTCCTGGCATCAGAAGTATATGACAGAGAACCCTTGCCCAGTCAGAGTGAAGTGACCTGTATAGAAGGAAAATTCTATGGAAATTCAGAGGAGGATATTTGCTGAGAACTGGGTGGTTTTAGAAAAGTTGGAAGCTTGGAAACCAATATTGGATGGATTCTGAAGTCACACCCTTGGGTTTGAATCTCAGTTTGCCCAAGTCGTGACTATGATATGTAAAACAGGTTATTGACCTTCCTAAATCTCACTTCCTCATCTGTAAAATGAGGGTTACAAGCAAGTCTATCTAATGGAATTGCTTTGAATAGTAACTGGATTCCTGTTGATAAAGCACATAGGCCCTGGCACATAGTAAGTGTTATTTTAGCATTAGTTAATTACTCTCTTTCACTGATACTTTGTTGAGTTTCTAGGATGAAACTCACTCCCCCCCATGTGTGTCTGTGTGTGTGTGTGTGTGTGACAGAGAGAGAGAGAGAGAGAGAGAGAGAGAGAGAGAGAGAGAGGGAGGGAGAGAAAGAGCATATGGCATGTTACTTAAGATTAAACCAAGGGCCTTCAGTCCATTTTAATTTTTTATTTTGAGACAGGGTCTCAGTAGGCTGCTAAGTTGCTCAATATGTGATCCTCCTGCCTCAGCCTCCAAGAGTGCTGGGATTACAGGTATTTGCCACCATTCCTAGTCTCTAGGATGAGTCTTTACATGTGGCAGAGTTTGACACAAAATAGACACATTTTAATGCTAGTTTCAAGCCTCCTGTTAGCAGTGTCATCATTTTATGATATTGGACTATGGTAAAGAAAGTTACAGAGAAGATGGGACAAGATATAGCTCGAAAAGAAAGACATAATAGAGATAAATAAGTAAGGTTACTATATGTTCCAGAATGTACACTAAGTATCATGGAAGTCATTAACCACATGTGACTATGTAAATTTAAATTAATTAAAATTAAATAAAGAAATTCACTTCCTTAGTTACACTGACCACATTTCGAGAGCTCAATAATCACATATAGTTAATGGCATTGAATTAAAGAGCCCAGACCTAGAACATCTCAGTCAAGGCAGAGAGTCTTATTAGACAGAGCTGATTTCAATTTTTGTTGTTGTTGTTGTTTTTTAGATAGAGCCACTTGCCTGGTGTCGTGGTGCACATCTGCTAATTAGGGGGCTGATGACTGAGGATGCCAATTGCAAAGGCAGCCTGAACAACTTTTTGAAACTCTATTTCAAAATAAAAAAAATAAAAAGGGCTGGAGATATAGGGCCCTTGAGCTCAAAATCCCCAACACAGCAAAGAACAACAATGAAAAAAAAGACCCATTTCATGTAATTCAGCCATGTCTGAGTCATCAGACTTTCGATATCAAGAAGCTCACAAGTTCAAAAATACTTTTTTGTAGGGTCACACATCCTGGCTTGGGGTTCTGAAAACTGTATGACAGACTATTGAAACCCAACATTAAGGGGACAACTGAAGTTGTACTCAAGCTAGCAAGGGATAAGTGATTTTGCTATAAGGGTTACTGTCTCAGAGATGAATAGAAACATCCTTGGGAAGGTTCCAAGATGTGTTTTTGACTAGATCACTCTGTACCAATGAACAAAGAGCTATATTTTTTAGAAAAGGGCTAGAGTAAGAGGTGTTACTTAACCTTGCTTCTATATTTGTCTAAATGTTTAATATTTTAAACCAAATTGATATAACTAAAAATATAATATGACCTGACTTTTTATTTTTCTAGTTTCTTCCTTGCTTCTTCTTTTCCTCTTCCTTTCATTTTTATCTCTTCCCTTCCCTTCTTCCCCCTCTCTTTTTCTTTTTCTCTCTTCTCCCTTCCTTTCTTCTCCTCCCTTTCTTTCTGTCCCTCTCTGTCTTTGTCTCTCTGTCTATCTCTGTGTTTCTGTCTCTGTCTGTCTCTCTCTCTCTCTCTCTCTCTCTCTCTCTGTCTCATACTTGGGTTCAAATCCAAACACAGGACTGCTTTACCACTAACCTATGTCCTCAGCGATAGGGTTTTGCTAAGCTGTCCTCAATGTTCTCAAATGTTCACAACTGTTCTCAAATGTGCAATCTTTTTGGCATTAATATCTTGATACTTTTTTACAGAGACCATGCTTATCAGCTCTTTCTCTCTCTATAATTTTTGTTTGCGTGGTTCAGGGGATGGAACCAAGGGCTTCATGCATGCTAGGCAAATGCTCCACCTCTGAGCTACTACCCTAATATAGACTTGAACATTTATTTCTAAATTAATTCTTTTGTTGACTGCATAAGATTTAGAACTAAGGAAACCGTCCAGGAATTGCTACAGATACTTACTTGGATTTGGCTGATGTGAATCTACTATTGAAGTCATGATTTTGGTGCTCAGAGTTGCAAAAATCATATAAACAGCCCCTCATATTACCTTAGTAAGGGTTGATTTCTGTCTAGAACATGTTACAGTATAGATAGTACAGTACATAGGCCATGGCCAATCATGGTGTCTAGAATTCTACCATGATTGATTAAATTCATTGAGTTACAGAATATCTTGTTTTAACATAGAGTGTATGTATTGCAAGGCACTTTTGCATACATAATTTCACTTAATCTTTACAACAAACTTTAACTGGAATAATTACCTATAGTCATTGATAAGGGAACTGAGATTTGGAAAGGGAGAAGTATAAGTTCCTTGCTTAAAGTCACATATAAGAGCAACAAATCTGAGAACTAAGTTTTATAATCCCAAGGCCAGACATTTTTCTACCATCTCAAAGTCATCTTTGACTTCACTCTTCAGGTGTACTTTAAGGTCTATCCTTAGGAAACCTAACACATCTAACTTTCATTAGTTATTCATACACTAGTATATATTGGAAGATATCTTGATTTTTCTCAGTGATGAAAAATTTAGAAACAAAAAATGCCAGAGAAAGATTTTAAAAGCCATCTTTGCCCATATGGCACCCTCAAGGAATGAAAGTATTGTTGATGGACTAAAGAAAAGGGCATTTGATTTCTGAGAGATGGGTCCAAGTGGATTGCCACCTGTGGCAAAAACAGGCCTCATTGCTTGGTAAGGCTCTGCTCGCAGTCTGCTCTGCGGGTTACTACATACATATTGAGAAACAGGGTGTTGTAGTCAGGGGTTGTGCAGAGAACAATTAGAATTAGGACATGGAATTTATAATATTATTTTATGATGGTCACCCAGAGTTAACAGAAGAAAATGCAGGAAATCTATCCACAACACCAAAGACATAGAGTATTCAGCCAAGGCCTGAATCCCACAGCAATGTCCCACATGAGTCCAGATGAAAACCCAGAGCTCATGACAATGCCTCTCAGGAGTTCAACTGGAGATCTAGAACCCACAAAAAGTATTCACACCAGTCCATTTTATGGATCTGTGTTGGGAAGGCCCAAAGGTCAGCAGTGAAAGCTAGAAAGTCTATGCCAGTGGGGTGAAGGAGCTGTGCTGGTAGGTTGAGGGTTCTACGCTGGAGCCGAGAAGTCATGCTCATAATAAAGACCAGGGCTGTCCTGAAAAGTACCATAGCCATCCTCAGCGACATGGAGGTCCCAAGCTCCACCAAAGATAAGCACAGTTGAGTGCATGCCAGGAAGTCAGCATGACAAATTTGTTCTGGAGATTAAGCGGCACATGTCTTCCCCTCTGGAGCCAGGAATCAATGCTCAATGTAAGGACTAGAGCTTCTCCAGGAGAACCAATGGCTCAAACAGCAACACTTAGTGAAACCCACAACACCTCAACGCGTTTCCACATCTCTATTTATGCTGGCAACTTACCTAAGGTGGAATATCTGTGCTCAGCACCATGGTGATGTAATTCTACTGGCATTAAGTTGACCACCAGTTTTTAATCTATAACACAGGACATCTGAAGGTGGGAGGAAGAAAGACAAGTGGAAAGGGAAAGAAGAGTCTGCCAAATATGTTTACCCACTTAGCAACTTTTTTCTCTGCTTTAGTTCACAGGCAACAGAAAATTTAGTGATGTGTCAAGGGCTAGATATGTAGTAACCCGCAGAGCAGACTGCGAGCAGAGCCTTACCAAGCAATGAGGCCTGTTGATACTTTCTCCTGATGCCATACCTTTCCCCCACACTTAATTTTCTCTAGCTGCTTTTAAGTTATTCTGGGCTTTGTACCAGAGCTTTCTGCCTCTTAAGAAGAAAACACAGCAGGGTCACACAGATAAGGTACTCAAAGATGGACTGAATTTTCAGAAACACACAAATGCTGATGACTCAAATGGACTTGAGTTAAATTACAAGGAACATTTTGTAGCATTTTCTCAAACATTACCAGATTCACTCTAATCTAGAACATTAAGCAGTCCATTTCAACCATGCATTCCTCTCAAGACAAAGTGTGTTGTCTATAAAAGGCCCCTGCTGCTGAATGGAATGGGGAGGGCGACCTCACATTGTACAGAAAGCAATAAAGCACTCTGAGTCTGGCAAAACCCAGCATGTTGTGACTCCACAGATGCTAATTTTCTAAAAAATCAGATGCATTTGCCAAAGGGACAGTAATTGAAGGTCACTGTTTTCTGTGTTTATTTTTCTGTATGCTGCTCTCTGAGCTCTAGTGCCCCTCACAATTCTGCCAACTGCCCTCCCACCCTTGCATTGTCCTCTTCTCTGTGCCTCCTTTTCCCCGGCAGCTGCAGCTCACCTTCCAGTCCCTCTTCTCACCTTCTCTATCTCTTCCAGCTGAAGAGCTGTTAGCCTAAAGGAAGCTTTCAGGGGGAAAAGTAGTGAATATTGTTTTTTCAGAGGCAAAAGGAATCCTCACTGTGAGCTGGGAAGTGCAAAATGTACAAAAGGTGCATAAGAAAAGGCACTAGAGTGAGAAGGAGGCAGGAGATGTGTTCTAATTCCAGCTGGCCAGGAGGCTTGGGACAAAATCCAGTTCCCTTTTGGCCTCAGATTTACTTGCCAGTAAAACAAGAAAGTTAAGTTTCTTCTTTGTGATAACTTAGGAATATTGTTTATAATCAAGAGATGAAGTATAGTCATCTCCAAAATCATCCTTCTCTAAAGCCTGAAATTGAAATAGTGTGATTTTTAAAATTATGAAAAGTTTTGCTCATGGAAACAATGAAAGCATCACACACATGCACTAAAATAAGAGGCCAGTTATTACCTAAAATCTCCTCAATCAGAGTGAATTATTCTTAGGAGATCTAGTAGCATTACCTTGATGAATCTTCCTTTTAAATGCTCCAGGCCCAGAGCAGGTTTCAATTTCTTAAAGTAACAGGTGACATTTGAATTGCCTATGTGCATTGCAACTTTATTCACAATAGCCAAGCTACTGAAAGCAACCTAAGAGTCCATCATCAGGCGAGTGTAGAAAGACAAAGTGGTGGATTATATACAGTGGAATACTGTTTAGCTTTACAAAGGAAGGAAGCTGACATTTGGAACAACTTAGATGAACCTGCAAGGCTTTATGCTAAGTGAAATAAGCCTACCACAGAAAGACAAATACTACCTGATCTCACTCTTGTGTGGACTATCAAAAGGTTGAAGTCACAACAGAGAATAGAATGGGTAGGGTGAGGGAATATTTGTGAGACAGTTCAAAGTTTCATTTAGACAGGAGGAATGTGTTTTTGAAATCTATTGCATAGCAGGACAACTATATTAATAATAATATACTGCATATTTCAAATATCCTAAAAGTTTCAAGTGTTCTTCCACAAAAATGGTAAATATATGAGATATTGAATATGTTAATTAGATTGATTTATCATACCACAATGTATACATATATCAAGATGTCACATTGTATTTCCATAAATAGATGAAACTATATATATATATACCAGGAATTTAACTCAGGGCATCACACTTGCCAGGCTGGGTGTGCCACTGAGATAAATACCCAGCCCCAATAGATGTAATTTTTTTGAAATGTTTTTGAAAGTTTGAATCACTTAAATATTGAAAACATTCTGTGTGATATAAAAATCAACATAAATGAAGGTAAGGTTTATGTCTCATTTCTCTTGCGTCTAACTAGCTTGATGAAGTAGAACAAATTTGGGATCTGTGATTGGAGTATCAACGTGGTAGTCTTGACTCAGGCCTTCATTGACTACATTGAAACTGTAGAGTGAAACTGAATGCTGTAACTTGGCTTTCCCCTCCCTTAGCATGTGTGCATGCTCCTACTACTCTTCCTTCTCCTTTGCCCCAGCTGTCTCTCAGAGATGGTCCTATATGGACTGCATTACCCTTGCTCTCTGGCTTTTAGCTGAGTGTTGAGAGCAGGAGGCACCAGTAAGACAAAGGAGGGTTGGAGGAGAGACAGGTGCATTTATTTCCCTTCCTCATCCTTCCTTTTTTCAGCAGAATATGATTTCGCAGTTCCTGTGTTCTTTCATGTATAGCTAGATGCCTGCCAAGGAGGCCCCCTCTTCCAAGCCTGTAGCTCTCCCCTGGTTCTGGTAATTCTACTTCTTCCCAATGCCCTTGGTGGCACAGCAAGATGAGGCCCCAGGGATTGTCACCAGGCCCTGCCAGTACCCTTTGGCCTCCGCACTCGATGTAAACAGTCTCTTGCTTCAGCTCTCTTTGGTTACCCTGTTGAGTGCACCATCTGTTTCCTGCCAGAATCCTGCCTGATACAAAGTCTAGCCAGTAAACAAAATCCTCTTGACTGTATAACTCAGAGCACTTTGATGCAGAGAGCTGGTTACTCAGGTAAAGAGATTGCTGAGAAGCCAAAGAGGGCACTTGGCAACTCAGACAGTAGCAACAACAGGAAATCACAAAAATAAAGGGGAAAATAAGAGAAGCCATGACAAAGGCAGTGAGGACTGGAGGCAAGCAGTGAATCCTGGCATCAGGACAATTCTGTCCAGTAAGGGGGAAAGATACACATAGCTCCTGTGGGAGAAGGCACCTAAGGGAGGAAGGGTCCCCCACTCCATCTCCTACTCATTCCTTCTATTGGCTGCTCCAACCCAGTTGACACTGGAGACTTCTGAGAAAATTGTGCTGCATGGCTTAGCCCTCCTGCCATACAAAGAACATTTAAAAAAGTAAAAAAAGGATAGACTAAAAACAAATAGGTCCAGGATCAGCACAATTTCAGTGACACTTTGGACCAGGTACTAAACCACTCTGAGCCTTTGTGTCCTTATGTGAAAGGAGATTGATAATATTTTACCTGCCTCATGGGGAATGCTCTGAATTAAATCCAAATGAGCTAGAGTATGTAGGAGTGCTTGGTAAACTCGAAAATGGCACATAAAATAAGATGTCTGAGTGTCCTGGAGTTTACGGTCTTTTCAGGTTCAAACACTACCATTTTTGCTCTCCAGTAACTACTTTTAGTGCAATACCTCAACCAGAGAAATGCCTTCACTGGATCGATTCTCTTGAATTGCCTTGGAGCCTGTTTTGTAAAGAAACACAATTAAAGTATGGGTTTAGGAAATGGAATTATTTGTTTGTGACCAGAGTCTACTGCTATCAAGTCAAGCTTCCTACAGGGGGCCTGGCTCCTGTCTTGCACAACCCAGCTGCATCCATGAGGACATATGCCAAAACCAGGATTGCACACAGAGGAAAAATATGCCCCCTTAGTGATCCTCACACCAGGTAGTATTTAGAGAGGGATAGCAGAAAGCCAGATGGAAAACAGGCACATCTCTGCACATATTAGTGTCCGTGTCCCCTGGGCCCTGGAGAAGCCAAAAGGGAGCCAGTCACCTGGACCAATAACTACCCTACAGGGTTGTATTTGCACAGCATCTGCTTCTTGAAGACAATGGACATTGTTTTCAGTGTCTGTCTACTCTTTCTTCCTTTAGCCATGCATTTCTGAGTCCTCTTTTTTTCTTCTATATTTTTGTCACTGTAGATTGATCCCAGGGCCTTCACACTGAGCAGTCTCTGTGTCACTAAGTTGCCCAGGCTGGACATGAACCTGTGGTTGCCTGCCTCAACCTCTTAAAGTACTGAGATTACAAGCCTGTGCCACCATGACTGCCTTTAATATTTGTTTTAATAGCCATGTTCAGGAGGGTTCTGAGGTTAGGCATTTGCAACACCCCACTACATCACATAAACAGTGGTTCTGGAATCTGACTGCATTTGGAGCTATCCAGTAAGCTTTTAAGTCCTAGTATCTACATTATACCTTATAGATTAATATCAGAATCTCTTGGGGTGGAAAATAGACACTGATAGTTTGTAAAGTTTCTCTGCTGATGCAAAAATAGAGCCAAGACAGAAAGTCACTATTTAAGGAATAGAGTTTAACCTCCTCACATTGTGGAATAAAACCACACTTTCTTCCTATGAAAGGATATCAGAGGGAACCATCTGTTGTAGGGTAAAAAAAAACCTTCCAGAATTTCAAGTAGGTTGCCCGAGAGGGAGTTTACAGGGTAAATAATGCACAAGTCCCTCTAGGACAAGAAGGAACCCCAGACCACCATGTTCTGGACCAATTGTGCAAGCTGGCCATTATCATCCAGACTGGTGCCAAAAGTGTAGTCTTTTCACAGTTGACCATGGGTTTGGAAGGGGACCAGGAGAAGATATTCAACTTTATGTTATGGAAGTTTTGAGCCATGGAAATTCAGTCCATTTTAGACATTATCTAAATGAAGAGTTGAGAAAATGTAGGTCTGAGAAGTTAAGTGATCTTCATGTAGCCTCACATGGGCTTCTGGCAGAGCTGAAATGGACTCTGAGTCTTCTTTCTGGAGATCTTGCCATGTGCCCTCTGTCCTTCTCCACACATACTCAAGTTTCTGCTAGAATTTCATCATCATTAAAAATATTGGAGGCTTTTTAAAATGATGGTTCTTGTACTAGGATCCAAATAAATAAGACAGCATGATGACAATGATTAGGAAACATTTGTCTTCTGTGCACGAGGACTTCACATGCTGATTTGTTTACCTGGCAAATAAACTGGAGCCTGTGATGTCACTACACATGGATAAACATAACATGAATGGATATAAACATTCATTTGTGCCTTCTCATTCTGTTTGTGAGTAGCATGTAGCATTGCATTAATTTGAGTAAGGCTCCCTATTAAAATGTAGTATGTTACCTTGAATAATTTTTCAGCATTTAGAGAAAAGAGCTAACTTGTACTTGTTTGGTTGAAGATAATTATGGATATATTGTCAAGATTACACTTTAAAGACATGTATAATGTGCTATGGTGATTTTGGCAGGTAGAATGAAGTGATGTCTTAAAGACACCTTATAATTCCCAAGTTTTAGGAAAGTTTTAGAGACGTCCTTAAATGGAGAATGAACTAATTGCTCTTATTTGTAGGATAGAAATGAGCAGGTAAATGCATAAGTGACATTTAAAATTTTGGCACTGACTTAGAGTTTTGAAACCTGATTTCTCCTAGTAGATGTGCACTTAAATCCAATAAGAAACCTGGCTTTTGTGGAGCCCAGGGTCTGTACTAGGGTGAGGCAAGAGGTGTGCCTAGGACACAAAATGTAATACGGTGTCACTCTGGGGTGCTGAGCATGCATTTGTGCATTCTCAGAGCACAATGTGAAAATTTTGTTTTCAAAAAATGAAATTGATAGCTTACAAGTGTTGCTTTAATGATATCAGTTGTATACAGAAATGATATCAGTTGTATACAGAAATGTCCATGAAGGAAGTTTTTGATGTCCAAAAAAGGTATAGAACAGTGAAAATAAAGTGCAATAGCTCAAGTAAGAAGAAAGAATGGGTAGCGCTGAGTGTATAGCTCATTAGTGGAACATATGTTTATCATGTGCCAAGCTCTGAGTTAAATCCCAAGCATAGAGAAATAAACAATAAACAAATAAAACATATGAAACTAAATGAAAATTTCAGTGCCACATATTAAAATATGTGCAATGGAACTAAGAATAGTAGCTCATACCTGCAATTTCAGTATTCTGTGAGGCAGAGGCAGAAGGATTGAGCCCATTCTGGGCAACTCAGCAACTTACAGATTAAAATAAAACAAAAATAAAATGTCTCAAAATAAAAAAAATACAAAAGGAATGGGGTGTATCTCAGTGTGAAGGCCCTAGTTTCAATCCCTAGCACTACACACAAAAAAAGATAAAATGAAATGTGTGTAATGGAGCTGGGAATGTAGTTCAGTGTCAAAACACTTACCTAGCATGCATGAGGCTCTACGTCTAAATCTCAACACTGCCAAAACTATTTTTTAAGAGGGCATGGTCTATTAAAATTCAAACTTTCATGAAGAAGTCATTATGAGAGTGTAAAGTGTTTCTCTGATGCTCATGTATCTGAGTCTCCAGGGAAATTTACTGCTAACCTCCAGCTTTCCAGAGCTTCTAATATAGTAAATCTGGACCAGCTGAACAATTTATATTTCTTGAAGAAGCTGCCAGGTGCAGTTTCTGGCTCAGAGAGCAGAGTTTTCAAACTGCTGTTCTTGAGCAATGCCTCTTCAACTGATGGCTGGCTGAGACTCTAAAAATGTTTTAAAATATACCCGAGATTGAATTTTTATTTTGGTATAGTAAGGTAACAGACACTGAGACAACTGTTAATGACATAAAAGTTTATTACTCACAGTTCCCAAGAGGAAGTGGCATGTTAACTTATAAGGAACCACACAGGGAAATATCTGTCAGTCAGGAGGCAGACAGAGTGAGAGAAAACTATGCGAACAAGCCCTTACAGGGGATTTTTGGGGAGGAGTAGTCCAGACAAGGGAAGCATTGAAGATTTGGCTGGTTTGGAGAGTTTTACTGGCTCAAGAATACAGGGGCAGTCCTTTACTGTCTGGTAGCTGACCCTGGGGTGACTTAAGATAGACGTAATATTGGTTTGGTGTATAAGAATTAGAAAAAGGAGCAGTTGGTGGTTTGGTTTTCTGGGATCTGGATTGGTTTGTTTGCCTGTGAAAAGTGCACTGGAAGACAGGTTACTACTTTCTAAGAATTAGCTAGCCCTGGGGTGGGGTGGGGCAGTGTCTCCAGGATTAACAATGCCAAAGCCAATCAAACATCAAAAAAAATTAAAAATTAAAAGCAATACAAAGAATTTTTTATTTGGTCTTTAATATAATACTGTTTTATTTTTAAATACCAGTTGTAAAGACCTAATCCTTCCTTGGCTTTCTAATTTGGGGGGGGGTTTAAATTTTATTTTAAAGAGAATAAAACAAAAGAGGGCAGAACAAAGCAGATCAGAACAGAACAACATAAGCAACACAGCAGTTTACAATAAGACAACCGGACATTAACAGTAGCTATCCAAATATCTCTTTCTCTGCTACAGTTGAGCATAGTTTGTGCAAGTACAATAATATAAAACGTAAAAGAATAGTATAAAACCATTCAAAAGAATGAAAGAATTACAGGACATTCTGAGCTGAATAAAAGAGAATGATCAATAGATACTATAATATCTCATTGTCAATAAAAATTGTTTATAATATTATATATATTAAAATCTCAATAAGACACAACATGATAGTACTGATGGCAATAGCAGAATAGAAGCATGATAGTACTTCTAAGCAAGATGATATTAAAATAGCAATGGCTGCCATAGTGTTTTGTTTTATTCAAAACAGCTATTCAACTGCTCCACTGTTGGTGGGAGTGTAGACTGGTGCAACCACTATGGAAATCAGTATGAAGCATTCTCAGAAGACTAGGAGTGGAAGCTCCCTCAACCCAGCTATTCCCCTCCTGGGTATTTTCCCAGAGAAACTGAAAAGTTCATATCACAGTGATATATGTGCACCCATGTTCATAGCAGCACAATTGGTAATAGCTAAATCTTGGAAACAACCAAGATGCCCATCAACTGCAGAGTGGATTAAAAAGATATGGTATTTTTATACAATGGAATATTACTCAGCTATAAAAAAGGATGATCTTGAGGCCTGCATAGGGAAATGGGGACAACTTGAGACTATCCTCATTAGTGAAATAAATAAGAATCATATTTATAAATATCACATTGTTTCTCTAGTGTAAAAAGTAATAAGAATTGTAGGAGTAATAAAACCCAAAATGTGTAATTGCTACTGTAAAAAAGAGAGGAAAAGAAAGTGCTCTAAAGGATTTAACTGCATGTGTGCTTAAGTGTGTAAGATAGATGTCCATATTACTGTTTTTGTTAGAATGTTGAGCAAAACAAGTTAACAGGCTCATTATTTGAATGTGCACTTTGTATGTTTTAACTTTGTAACTTGAACAACTATTTCCAATGATGACAGTATGTAACGTATCACGTGGCGATTTCTTAGTATTTTTGTTTGTTTTTATTTTTGTTGTGGTTGTTGTTTTTTCCTTTCTTTTTTCTTTCCCCTTCGGAATTCTGTATTGTTGCTACCCTCTTTCTGTTTTGATTGTTTTTTTTTCTTCTTCTCTTTAAAGAAAAAATTAAAGAATTGAAAAACATCAAGCCACCCAAATTCAGAGACCCTCTCCAAAAATGGGCATCTGTGATGAACAATCAGTTCTCAGATAAAGATATACAAATGGCAAATAATATATGAAGAAATGTTCACCATCACTGGTCATTTGAGAAATGCAAAATAAAAGAACATGGAGATTTCATCTCACCCCTGAAACAATAGCTGCCATCAAGAAATCAACTGATACAAAATGTTGGCAAGGTTGTGGGGAAAAGGAACATTGCTTCACTGTTGGTGGGAGTGTAGACTGGTGCAACCACTATGGAAATCAGTATGGAGAATTCTCAGAAGACTAGGACGGGAAGCTCCATTCAACCCAGCTATTTCCCTCCTGGGTATTTTCCCAGAGGAACTAAAAAGTTCATATCACAGTGATATATGTGCGCCCATGTTCATAGAAGCACAATTTATAATAGCTAAATCTTGGAAACAACCAATATGCCCATCAACTGCAGAGTGGATGAAAAAGATGTGGTATTTTTTTAAATTTTATTTTAGAGAGAATAAAACAAAAGAGGGCACTACAGAGCAGATCAGAACGGGACAACATAGGCAACACAGTACTTTACATTAAGACAACCGGACATCAACAGTAGCTATCACAATATCTCTTTCTCTGCTGTAGTTGAGCATAGTTTCAAATACAATAATATCAAACATAACACAATAGTATAAAGCCATTTAAAAAGTGAAAGAATTACAGGGCTTTCTGAACCGAATAACAAAAAATGATAAATGGGTACTATAATATCTCATTTTTGATAGAAAAATTTTGTTTAAACTATCGCACACATTCAAATCCCAGTAAGACACAATGTGATAGATAGAACCAATGGTAGTAAAAGAATAGAAGAATGGTAGGACTTCTAAGAAGGATGATATTAAATCAGCAATAGCTGTCATAATGCTTTGTTTTCTTCAAAACATCTGTTCATATCATCATGTATGATATAGTCAAACAAAACAGAATAAGACCATTCCAACTGATGAATCAAAACATTGAATGGCTTCAAAGCTATGAGATGGGGACTCAGGCTTACCATAAAATCTTATATACTCTTATCAACTCTCATACTAGGGAGACTATACGGTATTTATAATTGTGAGTTTGGTTTATTTTGCTCAAGAGATTAGTCTCAAGTCATATCCATTTATTTATAAATATGCCAATGTGATCATTCTTTATAGCTGAGTAGTACTCTATTGTATAAAAATACCACAACTTTTTAAATCATTCTTCAGTTGATGGGCACATAGGTTGTTTCCAAGATCTGGCTATTACAAATAGTGCTGCTATAAACATGGGTACACATATATCACTGTGGTATGATGTTTTCAGTTCTTCTGGGAATATGCCTACAAGTGGAATAGCTGGGTCAAATGGGACTTCCATCCCAGCTTTTTGAGGAATCTCCAGACTGACCTCTACAGTGGTTGCACCAGTCTGCACTCCCACCAACAGTGCAGAAGAGTTCCTTTTTCCCCACAGCCTCTCCAGCACTTGTTGTTGGTAGTGTTTTCTATCCTGGCCATTCTTTCTGGAGTGAGATGGAATCTCAGTGTGGTTTTAATTTGCATTTCTCTAATGAAAAATGAAGCTGAACATGTTTTCATGTATTTATTTGCCATTCGTATTTCTTCATCTGAGAACTGTGTATTCATTTCAGATGCCCATTTTTGGATTGGGTCTTTGAATTTCGAGGGTCTGATTTTTTTTAATTCTTTATAAGTTCTAGACAAAAGTCCTTTGTCTGATGAACTGTCCATGAAGATTTTTTCCCAATTTGTGGGTTTTCTTTTCACTCTGCTGGAAACCTCTTTTGACATGCAGAAAGTCTTGAATAAGATGTGGTCCCATTTATTGATTCTGGGAAGTATTTCCCGTGTAGTTTGGTTCTTGTTCATGAATTCTCTTTCTACGCCTATATCTTTGAGATTTTTACCTACTTTGTCTTCCAGCAGTTTTGGTGTTTCTGTTTTAATATTTAGACCTTTGATCCATTTAGATTTTTAGTTTAGTACATGGTGATAGACATGGGTCTAATTTTAGTCTTCTGCATATGGATAGCCAATTTTTCCAGCACCATTTGTTAAAGAGACTGTCATTCTTCCAACAAGCATGTTTGGCCTCTTTATCAAAGATAAGGTGGTTGAGTGAGTTTGTGGTTGTGGTTGTATCTTCCAATCTATTCCACTGATCCTCCAGTCTGTTTCTATTCCAGTACCATACTGACTTTATCACTGTATCTTCCAATCTATTCTATTGATCTTCAGGTCTGTTTTTATTCCACTACCATGTTGATTTTATTACAGTAGCTTTGTAGTATAATTTCAAGTCAGGGATTGTGATGCCTCCTGCCTTGCCTTTGTTGCTTAGAATTTCCTTTGCTATTCTAGGTCTCTTCAGGTTCCAAATGTATTTTAGGAGTGATTTCTCTAGATCTATGAGATATTTTAGTGGTATTTTGATTGGGATTGCATTGAATCTGTACAGTAATTTTGGGAGAATGGCCATTTTTCACAATGTTTCTTCTTCCTATCCAGAGGCTTATCAATTTTATTTATTCTTTCAAAAAACCAACTCTTTGATTCATTGATCCTTTGTACTGTTTTCTTAGTCTCTCTTGCATTAATTTCTGCTCTAATCTTTATAATTTCCTCCCTTCTTTTGGCTTTGGGCTGGGTTTGGGCTCCTTTTTCTAGATGTTTGAGTTGTAGCCTCAGATTGTTTATTTGTGTTCATTGTGTCTTCCTGATGTGGGAACTCAGTGCAATAAATTTTCATCTGAGGACTGCTTTCATTGCATCCCACAAATTCTGGTAATTGGGGTTTGAATTTTTGTTTGCTTGTATATATTGCTTAATTTCTTCTTTAATTTCCTCCATGACCTAAGATTGCTCAAGAGTGTATTACTCAGTTTCCATGTGTTTCTGTGGGCTTGAAATTGCTTTTATTGTTAATTTCTAGTTTCATGGTGCTATGATCTGATAAACATGCATGGGATAATTTCAATTCTTTTGCATTTACAAAAATATGTTCCGTGGGCTAGTATATGGTCTATTTTAGAGTCTGACCCATGTACTGCTGAGAAGAATGTATATTCTGATATTGTGAGATGGAACACTCTATATATGTCTATCAAGTCCATTTGTTCACAGGTGTGATTCATTTCTGTTATTGCTTTGCTGATTTTCTGTCTAGTTGATCCGTCCCTTTGTGTCAATGGCGTGTTAAAATCTCCTGCAATAATTGTGTTATTGCTTATTTGATTTTTCATTTCTGTTAGTATTTGCTTTGTATAGCTGGATGCTCTGGAATTTTGTTGCATATATATTTAAGATTGTTATCCCTTCCTCTTGAAGTTTCCCCCTAATTAGTATGTAGTGACCTTTTTTATGTGTTTGAATCATTCTTGGTTTGAAGTTTACATTGTCTGCAAACAGTATAGCTAGTCCAGCTTTTTTTGGTTTCCTGTTGCATGAAGTATTGTTTTCCATCCTTTGACTTTCAGTCTATGGGTTTCCTTTTGGGTTAGAGGGGTTTCTTGTAGAGAGCATATGGTTGGATGTTGTTTCTTGATACATTCTGCCAGTCTGTTTCTTTTGATTGGTGAGTTGAGGCCATTTACATTAATGGTTATAACTGTTATATATTTTGGTTTATTGTTAACATGCTATTTTTCTGCTGTTGTATCTTTTCCTTTCTATTCTGTTTAACTGTCTGCCTTGCTTGGTGGTTTTATCCTATGTGTATCTAGAATGTCTTTCAGTATTCTTTGTAGGGTTGGTTTGATATTCATGAAGTTCTTCAGCTGTTCTTTTTTTTGTGGAAGTATCTTATTTCTCCATCCATTTTGAAGGACAGTTTTCCAGGGTACGTCAGTCTGGGTTGAAAGTGGTTTTCCTTTAGGATCTGAAATACTTCACTCCATGCTCTTCTTGACTTTATTGTTTGTGTTGAGAGGTCTGCTGTGATTCCTATAGGTTTTCCTTTATAGTTTATCTGTCTTTTCTCTCTAACAGCTTTTAGTATTCTGTCCTTATGGTGGATTTCTGGGATGGGAATTATTATGTGTCTGGTGTAGTTTTATTTTGGTTGTGGCATTTGGATTTCTATATGCTTCACTAATCAAATGGCAGTTTCCATTCTCATGTTTGGGAAGTTTTCAGCTATTACTTCTGTAAATATCCTCTTGATATAATTTGGGCTGTCCCCTTCTTTTTCATTTATCCCTGTTAATCTCTTGTTTTTTTTCTTTGCAACATCTTTCAGCTGTTGAATGGTTATTTCCTGATTCTTTGTTATTTTTGAAAGATCTTTCCTTTTCTGTTCACTA